>JAUMHH010014774.1:0-10951 GCA_032359455.1 Chlamys rubida
GTGATCCTGGACTATATCACCGAAGTTGTGTATACACATGTGTGTGGTGATCCTGGACTATATCACCGAAGTTGTGTATACACATGTGTGTGGTGATCCTGGACTATATCACCGAAGTTGTGTGTATACATGTGTGTGGTGATCCTGGACTATATCACCGAAGTTGTGTATATACATGTGTGTGGTGATCCTGGACTATATCACCGAAGTTGTGTATACACATGTGTGTGGTGATCCTCGACTATATCGACACCTTTAACGCTCTACGATATAGCAACGCCATGCTTTGGTTCACCATTTAAATTGTGCTCGACTTTTGTTTAAATAAGTCAATATAATTTTCGATACAGATTCCGTATGTTCTTGGTAATTATTCACGTGTTTGTTGTGCAAATCTCCTCTGCCATTTTAGATACAGTACATGTATCAAGGATAGCTTAATTGCGCGGACGTTCACGTGCGCGTTGAGAGTGATTCGGATACACGGGATGTGTTGATGCGCACAGTATAATCAACAACCGAACTGCGACAGCTGATAACAATAAACGTTTTTAGTAAAGTGTAATTACGCTGGCAATATTAAAGTTAATTTTCGATTACAAAGGGAACATAGATGTTTAAATATTTTAATGATTAACAAAATACATGTAAGGTGACGGTACCCAAATCTGATCACCAAAGCATCACTTTATTCATTCATTGAAAATTCTGAGGATGTATTATAATCATTCATTTATGGTTTTATCAAATGAAGAATATCGATGGGTGTTGTTACAAAAAATATAGCACCCGGGGTTCACTTGAGATATTTAACGAACGCTCTGAAGTCACCAATCGGCGTCTCCGGTTTTTGCGAATGTCAGGACCCAAATCGGATCAAGGCTTTAATTTCGTAGTATCTTACACTTCAAATGAATATTTGTTGTCAGCATATTAACATTTTATGATGACCTTTAGAATGTATATGAAAACAAGTATTGATATAGGGTGAATGTTACCCTACAGACCAAAACAGAATGCATAGTCGTCGCACACGCCATTTGTTTAAAACGTAAACAAAACACCAACTTTTGAGTTTGAATTACGTTTGTTTTCTTGTGCTATTTGAACTTAAAACTAATCATCTGTAGACACAAAATGGTACACGGCTATCTATTCTAAGGATACATCATTGTTATAACTGATCTGTTGACACATTTATTGATTTAAAAGTATTGTTGCGAAAAGTGATCCAATTTGGGTGCTGATCCGATTTTGGCCCTGCCTCCTTACGTAAAAAAGCAATATTTTACATAGAAATATGTAGATTAGTATCAAAATGTAAATTACTATACATTAATTAATTATGTTGATTAATGTATTAATTGGTATCAATGTGAAGATTAACTTAACTCGAACAGGATGCAAACATGAAATAAAACAGTTTGTTATCGTGTCAGGTGGTGTACACAACCGAACAGGTGACGTTTTCCCCATTACAGTATGATGCCCAGTAGTTTACAACAGAACAGGTGACGTTTTCCCCATTACAGTATGATGTCCAGTAGTTTACAACAGAACAGGTGACGTTTTCCCCACTACAGTATGATGTCCAGTAGTTTACTCGGACTGACGTATGTTGACGATCTACCGAACAGGTGACGTTTTCCCCACTACAGTATGATACTCAGTAGTTTACTCGGACTGACGTATGTTGGCTTTGGTAAATATTTGTGTAATACGTCAATAATTGCTAACATAAAACTCTATCGTAATAGAAGCAGAATGATAATACACAGTGACGCAGCTCGATACTGTTAACGGTGTAAGTACAGACGTCAATCTCGGGGACAACACGATATTAACACTACCCCGCTATGGTCGCCTGTTGGCATATCACAGTTAGTCTGTAATAATTGGCTTAATTGTTTAAATCCCTTCGGTCAGTTTATGAGTAATACAAACAACAGGTGTGTCGCCAAAGATCAACAAAGCTCACTCGGTTCAATGTGACGACAGAGTTAAGTAGTATGTATAAGAATTATTTTCGGTGTGGTATTTTTATACCGGCGATCCTATCTAAACACTTCTACACAATAAACGTTCACCAGTAATCCCCCTAGAATAGGGTGAATAGTTTAAAGATCTCTAAATAGAGCCTATAGAATCCGTTCTGTATTTCGAAATAAACATATGTCGAGGTGTGTAAAAGACATGTGACACAAAGTCGGGGAGAGAAATTCATTCTTCTTCTTCGTTTTGAAAAGCAAGAATGCTACATTCAGCGAAAAAGAATGTTTTCTACACTACCCGACCAGCTTTATAACATGACGCTATACAGAGAATATTACATGCCTTTTTACATATCACACCCAGTATCAACCCGAGACTCCAATATATGCCCGAGTGATAACGCTAAACACAACAATAACTCGATTAGAATATATTTATTACATATGGAGTGATTTTGATTCATTTTGAAAGTTTCTCTAATCTTATCCGAATTACTGTCGCTGTAGATGATTCTGCTATATCGCCTCTTTGGGGCTTTGTCATTGTGGTCTCTGGCAAATTGAAGATTATATTTCCATTGACATTGGCACCAGCCAGGATATTTCGCGTTTGGTCTTGTTGCCCAACATTTGCAACAGTATTTGACTTTGTTTGTTGTACAGTTTTTATATTCTCATACGCCTCGATCTCTCTGAAGGTTTCCGCAACTATTTCCTGTGAATATCTCCCGAAATTACCCGAGTTGTGATCAAAGTCAATGTTCTCTAAATTTTCCGAGTTAATGGCTATATCTGAAGATGTAGAGGATGCATTGTAATTTGTCAGTATAGAAGACATTTCTTTCTGTTGCTGGTGTGAAGCATGACTATAGTTGTTGATGGAATTCACATTCTTATGACCGGACAGTTGCTGGACTATTGTCGGAGGAATTCCTGCATGTACAAGGGGCGAAATCGCTGTCTTGCGCGCACTGTGGTTAACCTTTCTGCCCTCTATCCCAGCTTGATTACGCATTGTTTTTACAATGCTTCCTATTGTGTTTTTACCCATTGACTGATTGACAAACCATTTATCTGCCTTTTTTTGCGGTTCCAATGTAGAAAGGTGCCGAAGGATCATTCATTGCTTCTGGTCGCTTCTCAGTAAATACTTTGTAGGCATAGACGGGACAACGTGGATTGCCTACAAAACCAAAAAAGAAGTTACTTGTATAAAACAGTGTCCGTCGCATATGTATCGCCTTGTGTCCGTCTTATATGTTTTAAAAATTTACAATCTGTACAAAATAATGTACATTGTTTACTGCATATTGCATCAGAGATGATGGAATTAGAAGTCATATAAATCAGAAAATTCAAATGTATCTTTTATATTTCACTTTATCATAATCAATATAAAACATCTGTTTTAGGTTATCAACTCTGGTCTTACCCCTAAAACGTTATAAACTGACTGAAATATATAACGCCACAACACAGACACCGCGTAAACGATTAAATACTGACTGAAATGTATAACGCCACAACACAGACACCGCGTAAACGATTAAATACTGACTGAAATATATAACGCCGCCACAACACAGACACCGCGTAAACGATTAAATACTGACTGTAATATATAACGCCACAACACAGACACCGCGTAAACGATTAAATAATGACTGTAATAAATAACGCCCAAACGCCACGCAAGAACTAAAAAGTGCCAAACAGCCCTATTTTTACAGGTTTAGCAGCGTATGAACCAAGATGTACTGGTAGAAGCTTAAGGGAGGTTCGATATACGGCAACTTGTGTGGGACTTGTAAATAGTGTTGAATAATTGTGTAGATTTTTGTTCACATTTGAACAGTCCTTGGTTAATTATCGCTTGTTCATGTCTCATTATGTGTTATATATTTGTGTGTGGAGTTAAATAAAAACGAAAAAGCAGTAGGACAGACACAAAGAAAAAAGAAAACGTCAGTATAATATAATGCCATAAGTAGGGTGAAATTCCGGATATCAATAAATAGACTGTCCTATTTCCCTTGATTGTTCTGTTACACTTTCGTCCTGGCATTGTGGCGTTATGGCGTATTTTGATCTGTCCTTACTGTCATGGGCAAACATATGTAAGCTTAGATTTGCAAATGACGGAAAAATGTCCGTAATATCTTAATATCTAATTTCTCCAATTGTCGAACTAAATTTTGTATAAGGTATTTCAATCCTTTGCTCAAATGAAGTACTTTTTGTCAAGTTTAACCCCTTTTACCTATATATATATTTGTATACCTATACTATGTATATTACGAGTAGTAGTTCTATTCTTATCTTTCGATCAATAATTAATATTTTACAAAGTTCATAGTACTGTAAAAAAAAATACTTGCTTGTGGATATTTTTGCGCTGTATAACTATTGAACAGCAAAATACGCGAACATTTCCAATCATATATTATTTCGACGGAAAGAACAGTGCCTTGAGCTGTACCAGAGAAACAGACGACTCGTCAAATAGGTTATGTAGCTGTGATCAATATGTAAAGGTTACTGTATGCCCAAATCACTCCATTAGTATGAGGAGATATACAGAAAAGCTGGTCACTATGACACAGGTCCATATACAGGACATTGCCCTAGGTCAATTGCGTTACTTCCGCATACTTATATTATATATATAATCATATCAAACCAAGTTCGTATTCGACTGCAGGGTACACACTGGTACAATCAATCAATCACTATAAAACGTGTGTCTGTTACCAACTAGAAGGTTCAAATATACTCCGAAACAAACATAGAAATATGTGTGTCAGATGATCAAATTGTCCATTTACGTTGAAACATTTCAAAACTGTTTTTTTAATAAAGAGTATTTAAAAATTTAATGTTGATCTCTGTATAGAACAGTAAGAGGAAAAAGGGATTTATAGAAGATCACAAATTCTATAAAAAGGACTATTTGTTTGATATTGTATATGGCACTTCTCAGTAAAGAGTAGTAGTTGATTTGTTACAGATATAACTAATTCAGGACAGACAATATCATATACATTACACCCGTTCAACCAGGGTGGTTGTTTTGTACTTATATTATTGAATGTCCTGACACGACCGGCTAAGTTTTATAGTAGGTACATATTTGACTCGTATTTCTAATAAGTGTTAGATACTCGTTCAAAAGGAATACATGTGCAACTGCTGTATAACCATATATTACACACAATGTCAAGTATTCTTCTAGTCATATCCAACAACACTGGTACATTTGTAAATGTTTTCTCACATAAACATCAAAATGTAAACAGATGTTTAGTTCACACCAACCTGATGTTATGTGTCTCTTTAGAAAAACCTAACTATCCTTTAAACACTTCACAGGTTTCAAACGTTCTTTCTATAATCTCATCAACTATTCAAATGTTTAGTTGTCGGTGCTCAAGCAATCTTTGAGGTATGAATTTATTGAATAATGGTCAAAACGTAAGCGTTGTGTACATCGCTACTCTGATAAGGTCCTCCCTGTTACGTCATCGATATTACCAAAATACTTCTAAACTACGTCCAGTATGTGATGTTTGATATACATATGGCGGACATTTAACGTTTGTGTTATGTGATAACTAGATGACTATTCACTCAATAACGCCATACAAACGCTGAAGCAACATCGGTCACACGGTTTGATACATTAAAAGTTGACTCTGTCCATTTCAAATTTTGCTGAAACGAATTTATTAATTTATTCACTAAAGATGATTTTGGTTTTAAAAACTGAATAATCCATTTTTTTTGTATTAATGAAAAGATTTATGATAAAAAGTTAAAAATTACAAAAATTGTCTCAATAACCACAAGATGCAACACAGTGCAAGGCCTGTTTGATTGACGCTTAACAGGTACTCAAAACAAACGAACAGGTACTCAAAACAAACGAACATGTACTCAAAACAAACGAACAGGTACTCAGAACAAACGAACAGGTACTCAAAACAAACGAACAGGTACTCAAAACAAACGAACAGGTACTCAAAATAAACGAACAGGTACTCAACACAAACGAACAGGTACTCAAAACAAACGAACAGGTACTCGAAACAAACGAACAGGTACTCAAAACAAACGAAGTCGATATCATTTTATCCATATCATCCTCAAATTACATGTATCAGGAAAACGTTAAAGTTATCTTATAATAGGAAAAGTTTTGTGGAAACGTCCATTTAGCAAGTAGCATTATTACATCATTTGTACACAGTATACAGTTAAGTCCGTCAAACCTGGTCAATTCAAAACAAGCTTAGCGCAAAGTTGGTGCGTTATGTTGTGACAAAGGCCGATTGAGAAGTAAACGCGACAGCGATGAATATCGATCTTTCCCTCACACCCATTTCTGTAATAACATTTTGATCCGATTGAAAATATCGATCACTATTTTTTAAAGTTTGATACATTATGTCAAGTAACATCAATATACAGTTTGAGTAAATTTCAACATTGTTTAATTCGGCTCCAAGTATAATGCACTCAATTTCCATTGTGAGCAATATGATTGCAATTTTAAACAAATATTTATTTCCATGTAACTATTGCATTGAATTACAGTGTACACGCGTTTACTCAATAACGTCTAACGTTTGTCTGGTTTATATTTTTAATTGACCAGGTTTTTCTTCCTATTCAAATTTATGTCACGCTCTCTATTCACAAATACAAGTTCCAAACACTTATATTAAGTTGGTTTCATCTGATGTATATGCTTAGGTATATGGCTGCTACCGGTATTTATAACATACTTTGTCAGTGAACATATTTTATTTGTCCACGTTTCCTTGCAGTTTAAATTAAAGAAGGAAAATATCATGCATGTTGATATGGACAAATTAGTGCAAAAACAAAGAACATTTTTTACATACTTAACACGAATAATTATGTTACAACATTATAACAATGATTTTTTCTACCGTTTCATAGTATGCCTGGGCTATGATATGTATAATCATATGGTTTTGGTTATTGTGTTAAGACTACTAAAACAATTAAATTAAGTTAAGGACGCACCTCCATGTGTAGAATGTGTTTGTATAAGGTGTACTGGAGGTGTAATGTTGCTGCATTTGCCTCTATACTAAAGGAAGGAACGGCTGCCGACTTTCAAGTGCTACAGGGCTGTACCTTACTGAATATATTATGCCAAAGACACCCAGCCCAGTACTCAACATTGTATACTGACAACGGGTGAACCAGACATTGCGCCTTCCCCATTTTTAGAGAGTTATAAACTACCTTTAAGAACTTTGGTTTGCTCCAGTCTGGGGACAGAACGCAGAGGGTGCCTGGCATGTAGGAACGTTCTGCAATATCACCAAAATCATAAGATCTCAAAAGTCGCAATGTAGTTTGATGTACACATTACTTTTGCAAACGGTACATTTTCCATTTGATGATATGACACAGTGGCATGTACAGAAGTAGAAAAATAGCTAGTATGAAACAACAATGCGGTACTTCACACATCCATTGATCTGCATTTTACCGTTGGTAGCGACGTGGGAGATTAGCGTCGGTACTCAATACTCAGCGTGCTTGTCAGGTAAGGTGAATTACACAGAAAATACACAGATCATGCTCATTCAATTTCATCGTGATGCCTGTCGAAAATCTGTATTCGAATATTTAAGGAGAAATAATTTAAGCGGACACGGATAGTGATTCCCATTAGCCTTTCCTTATAAACTCTATGTATGCCATCGTGTGTATCAACGAGTCCTAATACTGCTTCACTCAACGTAAGCGATCTTATGTATCACAGAGTTATATTACTGCTCAGCTCAACGTAAGCAATCTTATGTATCACAGAGTTATATTACTGCTCAGCTCAACGTAAGCGATCTTATGTATCACATAGTTATATTACTGCTCAGCTCAACGTAAGCGATCTTATGTATCACAGAGTTATATTACTGCTCAACTCAACGTAAGCGATCTTATGTACCAACGAGTTCTATTACTGCTCAACTAAGGGGTGCTGAAAACTCCAGGGATGACAGATAAATATAAGGATAGTGAGGCCAAGAAACTATTTTCATTGTGTATGCAACATAGTCCTATTATAACTCAACTCAAAGTATGTATTACGTATTCGGATATCTACCGAACTCAGCGTATATCATCGCCTGTATCACATAATGATATTCTAACTCAAATCAGAACATTCTAACTCATATAAAATCAAAATATTGTATAGAAACAAGGGATAAGCAAGGTATTTTTGACAAATTTTGACAAACTTTAATTAGTATTTCAATTATTGTTAAAAATCAAAGCAAAGGATTAGTTGTTGAGGAGGGTAATTTGCTGAGGAGAGTTAGTTGTTGAAGATGGTGATTTGTCTAAAGGGTATATCGTTGAGAAGGGTGATTTGCTGAGGAGGGTTAGTCGTTGAGGAGGGTGATTTGCTGAGGAGGGTTAGTCGTTGAGAAGGGTGTGATTTGCTGAGGAGGGTTAGTCTTTGAGGAGGGTGATTTTCTGAAGAGGATTAGTCCTTGAGGAGGGTAAATCGTTGATGAGGGTAATTTGCTGAGGAGGGTTAATCGTTGAGGAGGGTAACTTGCTGAGGAGGGTAAGTCATTGAGGAGGGTGATTTGCTGGGGAGGGTTAGTCGTTGAGGAAGGTGATTTGCTGAGGAGGGTAATTTGCTGAGAAGGGTAAGTCGTTGAGGAGGGTAACTTGCTGAGGAGGGTAAGTCGTTGAGGAGGGTGATTTGCTGAGGAGGGTTAGTCGTTGAGGAGGGTGATTTTGCTGAGGAGGGTTAGTCGTTGATGAGGGTGTTTTGCTGAGGAGGGTTACTCGTTGAGGTGTGTTATTTGTTGAGGAGGGTAAGTCAGTGAGGAGGGTGATTTGCTGAGGAGGGTTAGTATTTGAGGAGGGTAACTTGCTGAGGAGGATAAGTCAGTGAGGAGGGTGATATGCTGATGAGAGATAGTCGTTTAGGAGGGTAATTTGCTGAGGAGGGTAAGTCGTTGAGGAGGGGGGTGTTGTGTTGAGGAGGGTAAGTGGTTGAGGAGTGTGATTTGCTGAGGAGGGTGAATTGCTGAGGAGGGTTAGTCGTTGAGGAGGTTGTTATGCCGAGGAGGTTTAGTCGTTGAGGAGGGTGTTTTGCTCAGGAGGGTTATTCGTTGAGGAGTGTGATTTGCTGAGGAGGGTGAATTGCTGAAGAGTGTAATATGCTGAGGAGGGTTACTTGTTTAGGAGGGTGACTTGCTGAGAAGGGTAAGTCGTTGAGGGTGATTTGCCGAGGAGGTTTAGTCGTTGAGGAGGGTGTTTTGCTGAGGAAGGTTATTCGTTGAGGAGTGTGATTTGCTGAGGAGGGTTAGTCGTTGAGAAAGGTGATTTGCAGAGGAGGGTTAGTGTTTGAGGAGGGTGATTTGCTGAGAAGGGTAAGTCGTTGAGGGTGATTTGCTGAGGAGGGTTAGTCGTTGAGGAGTGTGATTTGCTGAGGAGGGTAATTTGTTGAGGAGGGTTACTTGTTGAAGAGAAATTATTTGCTGAGGAGGGTTAGTCGTTGAGGAGGGTGTTTTGATGAAGAGGGTTAGTCGTTGAGGAGGGTATTTTGCTGAGGAGGGTTAGTCGTTGAAAAGGATGTTTTGTTGAGGAGGGTAAGTCGTTGAGAATTGTGATTTGCTGAGGAAGGTTAGTCGTTGAGGAGGGTATTTTGCTGAAGAGGGTTAGTCGTTGAGTAGTGTGATTCGCTGAGGAGGGTGAATTGCTGAGGAGGAGGATTTGCTGAGGAGGGTTACTTGTTTAGGAGGGTGTCTTGCTGAGGAGAGTTAGTCGTTGAGGAGGGTGATTTGCTGAGGAGGGTTAGTCTTTGAGGAGGAGGATTTGTTGAGAAGGGTAAGTCGTTGAGGGTAATTTGCTGAGGAGAGTTAGTCGTTGAGAAAGGTGATTTGCTGAGAAGGGTTAGTCATTGAGGAGAGGGATTTGCTGAGGAGGGTAAGTCGTTGAGGAGGGTGATTGCTGAGGAGGGCTAGTCGTTGAGAAAGGTGATTTGCTGAGAAGGGTTAGTCGTTGAGGAGAGTGATTTGTTGAGAAGGGTAAGTCGTGGAGGAGGGTGATTTGCTGAGGAGAGTTAGTCGTTGAGGAGAGTGACTTTCAGAAATAATTATTATATTCTCCGCAATATTTAGACATAGCTGCATGTTTTTCAGTAACTTATGCAGTATCTATATTATAGTTTATCACATTTCGTAAGCACCACAATTGCATAAGCAGAACTCCGAGCCCACTGAACTGTCGGTTAAGAGGCTGTGCAGATATAAAGAGGGACACTACCATTCTATATATCAGTTCCAATGTTCAATTTCAGAAAAAACCGCCATTGCCTGAAATTTATTAATGGGTTAACCAACATTACGCATTTGTTCATTTTCTACTGATTTTATGTAAAACGTTCTCCTTCAGCAAAGGAGCGAGTGTGGTATTGTGGTATTGAGTAACATTACCTGGCATGGCAGATACCGTCATGGAGTTGTCATCGCAATCTCTCAGTGGATGATGTCAGAGGAAAACATGACTGTTTCATCAAAATCTAACAACCTGTTTGTTCTATTTGATGGCGAATTTGATGTTAACAAATCACAGTTCATTTTCATCAGTAGAGAGAATTTACGACGTTTACATTGTTCACAATACTTACGCATATATTAGAAATTTAAGCGGAAGTGACGTCTAAGAATTATACGTCACTGAGACATCACTGCAGCATAAATTTCGAAATTCTCCTGGTACAAAACCTTATATACTTACGAGAAGCACAAAAGAGTTCAACATAGGTGGACAGAAATATCGAGCTAGGCAAGACGGAGGTAGCCGCCTTCTCGACGGGAACTGTACATATATCCCAGGCAAGGAAATGATGTACTGTAACGAAACAAGCATACAGCTACATGTATCAAACTCTTATTTTGATG
>JAUMHH010014785.1:6746-25285 GCA_032359455.1 Chlamys rubida
ACATAGAAATATGTACAGTGGGACCTAGTTGAAGGTCTGGTTTATACAGGTGTCCATACTATACAGGGTTACATAGAAATATGTACAGTGGGACCTAGTTGAAGGTCTGGTTTATACAGGTGTCCATACTATACAGGGTTACATAGACATGTATACAGTAGGACCTAGTTGAAAGTCTGGTTTATACAGGTATCCAGATTATACAGGGTTACATAGAAATATGTACTGTGGGACCTAGTTGAAAGTCTGGCTTATACAGGTGTCTGGATTACACAGGGTTCAGCTTAGAAAAATTACCCAGTATATATTAAAGGAAAGGAAATAGAATATAAAAACATCTGACATACACAAACAATGACATAAATTATGAAATATTTACATAATTCATTATACAGTCTCCTGCCATGAAAGCTATTATACAGATATATACACGCCTACATCAAATATATACATCTATATCACAACAGCCTCTGACATCGCAATAATTATGTAAACACGTGTTGAGATTAAAATGTAGGTAAACATGGGTTTATTCCGGTGTATCTTGACTCGGGTCACGTATAGATGTGAGTAAGTTTTTACAAGCAGGCTAACATCGCATAAAATAGATAACGCAGGCTTTCTACCACTCATTACATCATATACTCCGGTGGTTTGCGACTTACCAAGTGTTGTATAAAGGTACCGTTCTAAACCAGTAAGTATATTTTGTAATATTTCCTCTTATTTTCATCCTTTATATTACTATGTATTCTGAAAAACCTTTTAATAGAAAGGTTTATTTTCAGAAATAAGATTAATACCCTAGAGCAGGATATTTCCGCGGGGATATTATTTTCGCAATTTTGCAGGTCAATCACATGATCGTGAAAATGTGATCCCCAGGTTGTAGTGATGATTCATATACATTATAAATGATGTAATGATTTTTGAAAATAGGTTTTATCACACATCTTATAGTTTTGTTGATGATTCGTTAACAAAATACACTTACATGTTATTGCTCAATATGCTGTCACAAAGACATGATCGTGAAATTATAATCCGTGTAAATTTAATTTTCAATTCTTGTGTCAAAATTTGGAAAATTTCAGCTTGCATATTCAGTTGTAATTTAAGGCCAAATAAGATAGTGTCAAACTTGACTTATTCAGCTGCTTGCTGCCAGTGTGGTGGCCTTGACAATGACAGGTGTCCATGATTGTGTTTTCATTCATCCGTTCTTTCTCTCACCACAATGAATTTCCCTATCTCTCTGCAGGGTTTCTATCTCCCACAACTAGCCTGTACTATCCGTGACATGCCAGCTGTATGTGGCACAGGGCCTATAAACCGTTCATTATTATACCTTTTCTGCCTTTTTTTATCATGTTTGAAACACCTGTAGAAAATCTCATTTATCTCGGAGCAATTAAAGTGCTGGTTGTATGGAGAAGATCGCGTGTGTACAAGTAGGCTTTAAACACAGCCGTGTGTTGTCATATGCGAGTTGAATTTTATCCATGAATGGGACTCATTTGGGATCTTGTCACACGCAATAGGGATTTAAACTTGCCGAGCATGAAGATAAGAATATTAAAAACAAAAAACTGAAATACACAATAGACATGTATACCTACAAGTATTTACTTTTTAGCCGACCCAGTGAAATCGTTTTTAATGTGGATAAAATGAGCAGTTTTATTGAAGGTGTGTAGACATATTGTATTATTTGGATGTAAGTCAGGTGCTTGTGTGGGTTTATGTTGGAGAAACACTTAAAGGATCGGACAGATGTTTGTAACACCTGTAACACCTGTATAACACTGGGGTTGTGTAGTATTGGTCATACCTTTAATAGGTAAATTATACACTCCTAGTGCAAACGTGGTAAAACTGTCAAGTCTGTGTTGTTTTGAGTTATATCATATTTGGTTTCCCTGATGTATGTTAACTCCAGGCTGACAGTTGAAAGCACAGTTGTAATGGTAATAAGCATAGACTTTGTAAATCACTCAAAGTCCAACTGCATTTCTTTTTATTTGTTTTTCCAAACAGAGTGTAGATCGAAGAATAATTCTCAATTTAGCAGTAATTTCAATTCTACCTTGATTAATCATGAACATTTTGCAAAGTTGTTTTCATAAATATGAAAATCATACTTCAGTCTTTGTATATTCTGTATTTAGTTTCTATAAGAATACTTTGTAAATGATTTTATTTTCGATTGTACCAGGTATTTATTTTCGAGAACCATGAACGTTTGTTTCATTCATGAATACTTGCATTTCTGATGGAGAGGATGCTATTACACTATAAATAGTAAATATCTTTGGCACTTATATTTGTGGAAGACTAAAATGATCTATCAAAAAAATTTAAATTTGTGAACTTTTCATGTTTTTCAGATGGAGGAAATTAGGGAAGAGAACAGAGATGTGTAAGAGTCTGACTGACCAGTATCAAGTGTTTCCTAGACTCGGAATGACTTAACGTGGCCGATCCAGGATAGCATTAATGCATGAGTGTGACCGGGGTGTTTGACCAATCTGGGGGCATGGAGAGAAAATGGATGTTGATGATGTGGGTGTGTGGCCTGGTGTTGTTGCTAGGCGCCACGTTGCTACATGGTGAAAACGTGTACTCTAAACAGGAAGTAAACCTCTTGCCACTGTCGGGAAGTAGAACTACACCGTTCCTCAATCACCTGGTCATACATAATAATCTCTTATATATTGGCGCTGTCAACAGAATATTTAAACTCAGTTTTAATTTATCCGTTTTGGCTAATATGTCAACTGGTCCACAGAATGATAGCGCCCTCTGTGATCTGCCACCTGCTGGGAATCGGTGCATGCATAAGAAATCCCTGCGTGACAATGTCAACAAAGTGCTTCTCATCCACCAGCCAAGAGGAGAACGCCCCATGCTCATAACATGCGGAAGTATTTTTCAAGGGGCTTGCGAAACTAGATTCTCCAATAACCTCCAACTTAACCAAAAGTACTACGGTCAGTTGGATAGTATGATGAGTGATCTCCCCTTACAGGATGTGTATGCCATTGCTGCAGATACTGAAAAGGGTTCAACAGTCGCTTACATTGCACCAGGAGGAAAAGGCAATGATGTCATATACATAGCTTCTACATATACTGGTTTAAATAATCGCCTCATCCGACAAAACATTCCAGCCATCAGTACCCGTAAGCTAGGTCCGAGGGACGAAATCTTCAGCTTCAGCGCCATTGAATCCTCACCAATCTCGCCACGTGCCTCGAGTGTTTCCATCAAGGAGAGTATACGTTCCACATTTCTTGTGAATTACATCACTGGATTTACGTCGGGAAATTACAGCTATTTTGTGACGACACAACCAAAATCACAAAATAAAGGCAGTCCGACTACGATCTCAAAATTAATTCATCTGTGTCAGCAAGATGAATGGCTCAGATCTTACGTGGATATACCTTTAGTGTGTAGAAAAGGAGGCAAAGTATACAACAAAGTGACGTCTGCTCGTGTCATACAGCCAGCATTAATCCTCCAAAAGAGCATGACACTTATGCCTGGTGCAGAGGAAGTTCTTGTTACCACGTTTACAGATGACAGTGAGACAAATTCTGCAGTGTGCGTGTTCGGGATGGGTGAGGTTCGCAAGAAAGTTGTGGCCAATGTGAGGCTCTGCAGGATGGGGAACTCTTCAGCAAATGGAAACAAGTACATAGAGGGTGGAGCAAATTGCAGGTTTAATGTGAGTACAGACGGTACATATTTAACCTAAATATAGAAAACCTATGATGCTGTGTCCCATCACCTTCATCTGACAATTGGTCAATAGGTTTATAACCGTTACTTGTCTGAGCTGTAAGTTTTTAACCATTTAGGATGATTCTTTGAAATGCAAAATAACTAACAGATGGTTTGTAGTGCACTCTATTTAGGTCACCAAGACAATCACCTCTAGGTCATAGGTCAAATACCTGTAAGTACAAAGCAATTATGCATATTGGCAGATAAGGGGAGACATATGTTTGTGTTTACAAAAAGAAAACTCTGATTCTTTTGTGAATTAGTTTACTTTCTTTGTTCTTGAATTGTGTTGTGATCCGTCAATCAATATGATATCTTGTTTAGACATTGTGCTTAGCTCCATTACTCTAAAACTGTCATCAAACACCATCTGCGCATACATCTTAAAGAGTACTACCACCAGTAGACATCACAATGACCTGGGTTGTTTTGCTCCACTGACTTTGGTAAGACTGTTTTTAGCTCCATATCTATCCAAGTGAGAGCTAGGGCATATGAATGTTTTATTAACATTGTCTTATTTCCTTCTGTGCCCTGCTGTTGTTGAAACAGGGAATAAATAACAATTGTTATGTTGCCCGAAAAACAACACTTTTGTTCTCAATCTTTTATTAACTCTTTTTTTTCTACTCTCTCTATCCTATGGTATCTCCTGGGTTTCTATGGTGGGATGAGATTTCCTCCTACCATGGCCAGATAGGACATTTGAGAATGAATGCACATTCCAATAATCTTAAGTGGTCCCGTCATCTGTAGACACTGTCGACGTCATGTGACCTTAGATATACCCCAACAACCGGCCAAAATACAACAGCTAACCTTATCCTGGTTGAGGTTCCCATTTTCATTTTACACATTTGATGACCTAGCCTTCTTTGTTAACCACTTTCAAGTTCTTCTTATTTATCATACAATTACTCTGTGCTATATGATCTGTGTTAGGGACCCACATCGGAGGTGCGGCTGCTCTATCACGGTGTCTGTCTTTCTGTCTGTCCGTCCACACTTTCGCTTATGGACATTATCTCGGAAACCAAAAATTTATGTTTCTGAAATTTTACATGGTGATATACTGTGAAATGAAGATGTGCAATAGGGGTGTAAAAATTTTCAAAGGTCAAGGTCACTGTTACTGAAAATAAACCATGTAGATATGATCCTAATATCTAATCTTTTTGAAATTTGGCTTATTGATACACTAAACGTGATATGTAGATATTAAATAGGCCCTTAATGACCTGTCAGTGTTGTAACTGATCTGGGTTTCAGATCATTGCTTGTTGGACTGTTTTTACCTCATTGAATAATCATTTGTCTGATAGTAGATATGGAGTAGGTGAAAAATTAATGTAAGTTACAGTGCTGTACAGTATATATGGACTAGGTGAAAAATTAATGTGGGTTACAGTGCTGTACAGTAGATTTGGACTAGGTGAAAAATTAATGTGGGTTACAGTGCTGTACAGTAGATATGGACTAGGTGAAAAATTTGTGGGTTACAGTGCTGTACAGTAGATATGGACTAGGTGAAAAATTAATGTGGGTTACAGTGCTGTACAGTAGATATGGACTAGGTGAAAAATGAATGTGGGTTACAGTGCTGTACAGTAGATATGGACAAGTATTGATCAAACAGTTTATCTAATGGACCTGATGAGAAAGTTTGCTCATTGTAATTGTAATTGTCTGTATACTGTCAAAAATGCAAAAATCAGCATTCTGCTACAGGGATTTGATTATAAAGCTAGGAGATTATCCACTGCTCTGCTGGAAATGATTTCTGAAACATTACTACAGTTGTAGGTTTGATTTCAGAATGTTATAATTCTATAACTCCCTACAAAAGCCAGCAACATATAACTAATACACATATTAAGGAAATAACATAAATTTAACAGAAAAATAACTTTTCAAGGCCTGTGTACAGCAGAAAAGGTGATAGGACTCTCAACATTGAATTGAATTTATGTGGCAATAAACAACACATAAAATAGAAGTTATCTATCATATAACAATTTTTGTCTTTAAAATGCTATGAAAAAAACTAGTGAATGAAGTAAAAAAAAAAATATTCACCTCTCAAATTTTTTGTTTTAACTGTAGTCAAAGAAAGACAACTCCTGCTATCATTTTACTTCTAGAGTTTCAAATTGGTTTTTCATTGCTAGCAATAGATTTATCCTGTCAGTACATGTTACAGGTCTTCCTTTTTACACACCATCATACAAAGCAGGATTCTTACCTTGGTAATATAAGCACCAACATGTCCCTCCATTTACCCACAGACACGTGTGACGGGTTTCCAAATTTTTACGACATCCACATATAACAACATTTACGCCCTAACATAAAAAAAGTATCATAATTTAACCACCGCGACATATATCATGGCTCTCATATGACCTACCAATTATATAGCATGGTTCTCAGTTGACCTACCCACATGCATGGCAGGATTTACCCTCCCCATACATAGCAGATCTTTCTTGCTTTACCTACCCACATGCATGGCAGGATTTACCCTCCCCATACATAGCAGATCTCTTGCTTTACCTACCCACATGCATGGCAGGATTTACCCTCCCCATACATAGCAGATCTCTTGCTTTACCCACCCATAGGCATGGCAGGATTTACCCTCCCCATACATAGCAGATCTCTTGCTTTACCTACCCACATGCATAACAGCTAGGTCTCCCAAATCTTTGCGATGTTTCTTAGATGACAACCTAACAGGTTAATACTGTACACATATTGCAATAAGTCCAGAGGACCAGCACATTATCACTGACTCAAAAGTAGAGGGGTGCAAGGCTTGTTACAGGACAACGGCAAACAGTTGTCTGCGATAAAAATGGGTGGGCTTATTACCAGGCATGGGTTTATTGCCATATAATTGTGGGTTAGTGTCATTCAATATAACCATACCAGAATTGTATGCACATTATAGCCACAAATCAATTCCAGAACACAAACAATTATTCTTTTATTTTGTAATTTTAATCCAAAACTATTGTTTATAGATTATATAAATCAAAAACACTCATTTTTTTAATAAAAAATTAAGGCAAAACTAATAAAGTTTACTTTAAGTAAAATTCAGCCGGTGTCAGTGTGAAAACAGACAAATATCGTAACATTTACAATAGAAATTAAAAAACATTTTTCTGACAAAACGTTACCAAAAGTTGTCTGCTCTTGCATTCTCAGGACAAGATGGAGAGTGATGAGTCATTGCTATGCTTCAAAGTCCCGTTACAAAGCTTCAGTCGGATAGCCGGCATCCTAGGAGTGGAGGCTCAGCCCGTCCTCACATACGAAAATACGACCTTGACATCCATCGCCCTGTCAACCACCACAGACTTCACTGTGGCCTTCCTTGGAACCAACCACGGAGACATCAGAAAGGTAAAAAAGAAAATAGACAATAAGTACATGATGGAGAGAATGGCCATTTGACCTCTCTTTACATCCCTCGACCTCTGCCCATTTTAATTCTCCTGGTGTCCATCTGATATTAAGAGAGCACCAATTTGAAGACCAAAAAGTGGTCTCTTAATGTAGGTTGTCTCTCAATACAGGTTCAACTCATAATGAGGTCATTACAAGGGAGAACATTAAAAGTGGCCTCTTAACACAGGTGGTCTGTTAAAAGAGGTTGTCAACATGAGCAGGTTTGACATTAACGCATTCACCCCTGAAGACACATTTGAACTCTTCCAAATCAAATCAAATAGTTCATTATGGAATTCATTATGGAATTGGAATTCATTATGGAATTTCAGGGGTGAATGAGTTAAATCTAAAGCCACACACAAGTAAGTAACATTACAGAGAAATAGGGTCATGAATTCACAACAAAAGCAAGAATGGTGGGTGTTTACGTTTGCTTGCATTATGTATCGTTTAAAATGATCTTTCTCTTATTCTTGGTGATAAAAATCATGTGTAAGATACAGTAAAATAAACTGTGTTTGTTGATCCCGTTCAGATCGTGATCAACTCCAACCTGAACGCCACAGAATACGACCGGACTCACCGGACAGACCTGACCATTGACCCGGGCAGTTCTATCAACAAAGACATGCAGCTTGACCCCACCAACCAGTACCTGTTCACCATGAGCGAGAAAACGGTACAGTTCTATATTTCTACTCATCAGTTTTGAAGACACACTGGTTAGAATGTCGGTAAACTGTTTCTTAGTTTATGCCCATAAACTAAAACCTTGATATAGTGCCCCCCATTTCATTTGCCATCTCACTTACTGCCAACATGAAGTCCAGGTCTCTCTTCCTTTACAATGGCTGTATGTTTCCCTTTTGTATCACCAAACCCCTTTATAATGCCAATTGTTTGCTGGGTAATGGTGGCAGTATATCAAGGTTTAAGTGTACAGGCTATAAATAGTGTTGGAATGTCATCATCACTTTTACAGCATACTGAACTGGTGCCAGTTGTCCAACTTGTCAACTCTCTTTGGAAATTAGAAATACATTATTAGAATGTTATATCTCCATTGTTTTTATGTCAGACGTCCTGTTTCCTGTTTTGTATTGACATGTTACCTTTGGGTGTATTGACGGCCGTGTTTACCGCTGATCAAATCATATGCTTTCCATGTGTTAGTATAATTGTTACGTCTGCTCTTCTGCAGGTTGCCATGTTGCGTGTTGAGAATTGTCAGCGCCACTCGAGTTGTCAGGAATGTCTGTCCAGTCAGGATCCCTACTGTGGCTGGTGTACGCTGGAAAACAGGTAAGTCCAGTCAGAGATATAAAATATCTTTGTATTTCAGGGTTCAAAGGTCAAGGTCAACTTCATCATCACTATTTATAGAAATTTGTCAACCAATTCAGTGAAATTATTCTAGCAAATTTATTTTTTAACAGATTTTGATAAAACTTTTACTTTTCAAATATAGGCAGCAGTATTGATAATTGGATCAATCGGCATTCTGTTGCTAGTCTTTGCGTAGACATCAAAAAGGTATTAACAGTGATGTCATAATGTTAAATTTACGGTGTTGCTCTACAGGTGCACTGTCCGAGGATTATGTACCAACCCAGATATTGACCGATGGGCGAACGGTCAAGTGGGAAACTGTATCACAATCATGGACACTTCACCACCCAGTGCCTCAGCCTCCGTAGTCATCAAGGTAAACCATGACCTATGACCTGTTAGTTTGTACCGAGGTCATGACCTTTTAGATTTATTTATTTTTTAATTTATTTTTTTGTGCCTTTATTCATTGTTGGTGAAAGGAAAGTGTGTGGGTTATATATTTTTTTTACGTCTAAGCTTCTGTCTACTTTCCGTATAATCTGTAAAGTTGGAATGAGGCTGCCCTTTATTGTACCGAGTTAAAAAAAGAAAGAAAAAGAATGGTCTAAAAGATTTTTTGTGAACTAGTGGTATCGACTGTGTGTTGGGGGACGTCACATGAGTACACACATAGCCTGGGGAACCAATTATAGTGTACAGCTCCGATTGCAGACAGACCAATCTTTGAGTAATCCCATCTTATCACTACCATCTCCTCTGATTAAATTCCGAATTATTCTAATCTGAAACTATTTTCGTAGGACCTTAAATATTTAACATGACCTGCAGAAATTATATCCTTCTGAAAACAAACCATCTATTTAAAAGTTTTGTTTTGAACATGGCTTGTTTTGAATGGGAAGAATGCAAAATTTTGTAAACAAAGTTACATTTTTTGTCTCAACATTTGAGCGATGAAAACATTTAGGAAATTTAAGGAAGGAGATTTGTACTTTAGTGTAAGGTTCAGTATGCCAGGGGGAGGGGAGTTGATATTGTCATGTGTTGTACATTGCAACCTGCATGTAAGGATTTACTGCCTTCTCTGATATCAGTTTATTGTCAATGTAGACACTGTACTGGTCATCGTGGATTTCTATTGCATGCTAGACAACAAGGCGGTGTTGTGATTGTTGTTATTCTGGACTCTCTTGTTTAAAGCCTTGTTAGCTTGATAACACTTTAATGTAAAAAATTAAATCTGTGATATTTTTATTAATATTATAACTAAAATCAAACTAGGTATATATTAGGGTTCATAATGATTGCCCAAAGATTATAAATAATACATTTGAAAAAAAAAAAAAAATCTTTTCCCCCCAAAAAAAACCAATATTGCAACTGAAACCTAGAATCTGTTAAGTTGTCAATTCATTAGCTATTTGACATATGTAAGTAAAAGTAAAATCTGAACAGATCATACATTATGGTATCCAAAATGAACACCAATGAACCTGATTTTTATGTAATTTTGTTTGAAAAAAATTAAATTTGAAAATTTGTCTACAAATGTCTTTTAAGTTGAAACAGAGCTTGATACAACAGAATCTAGTGGATCACAACGGTTATAAAAGTGCCATATAATCACATTTATTTTTGATGCCTGTGTTATTGTCAATGTGAATGCCTGTTTAGAAATATAAATATTGCCTGTTTAGATATATAGATATTCAGCATTGTGAAATTAAACATTTAATTTGATACAGCTATATGGTAACTCTGTTGTGATTTTGTGATAAAATTGTATATGCCTTTGTAATGGAGTGTGCCTTGACTGTATTTCTACCCCTAGGGACCTTCTCTGTCACGATACGTGTCAAACGAAATTGCAAATGAAAATACTTTGTACAACTTCTGCTTGTGATATTATCAGTAACAGCATATCATAATTAATTAATTGATAAAAACCTTGTCCTCCCATCTGTTGATGAGTCTGTTTTAATTAAATTATGGAAATGTGTAGGATGTTCCTCATTTCATGTTGCTACTGAATCTTACTGTTGATTAGCCCTGTGTAGTTACCTGTTAATTAAACAGGCCCTTATTTCTCAAGTTCTGCTGTATGTTCGGACTTGCTTTATTAAAAGTTACCACTTTTCCATGAAATAGTCATTTATATAATGAATTCAATCCAATGTTTAAATATACATGACCAGTCAATATTTCTTCATTTCATATGTGTATCCACAAGTACCAATCAATGGTTAATACATTATATTTTGATTGAGTTGCTTAACAAGAACTTTCCATATTAAAATTTTTCTTGAATCATAAAAATCTTGAATAACTCTGAACAACTCTGAAAATTGTTTTATATAAATGAAAAAAAAATGTGATCAAAAATTATGAAATAGGGCATATTAATCTGAGTAATGTGACATTCAAGAAATCGGGATGTGATTCTATTAATATAAACTTATATAAAGAGCAAATTTGAGGAATAAAACCTGGGTTCCTATGTTAGCTCCTTTCTAGGGACAACTGACCCTAAGCTTAAATTTGTTAAAATATATTTCTCTTGTACATAATCTTTTTAACTTTGGTTTTACGCTGACGTGACATAGAAGGTCCCTTGGACTGCGAGAGTCTATGCTGCTATATCTTGACATTATAGAAGAATGTGTTTTTTGATTGTGATATGTGATTTTATTTATAGTTGAATGGTTCTTTGCGTGTAAGTACTAATAAGACCTGGCTAGGTCTTCTGGTGTTGATATATATATACCTCATAACTTTTACCGCTAAAGCTATTTCTGCTGATGGAGGGTTAACGCACTGGTCAGCTGGTCACCTCTTTATGCCACTGCTATAGGTAGTTAGCCAGTCATTCATCCTAACATCACCATCTATGATAAACAAAAATCAGAAGTGAACGACGTCACATGTCTATAGCGTCGTACATGTATGTATAAGATCACACCCTAACACTCATTATTTACCACCTTAAGTAACTTAGGTATGGTTTCATTTATAACTAAGTTCAACTAATAATACATCGTAACTATTTTTATTGCCTTTACCATGGACACAATTATATCGTAATTATGTAACTGTTTTCACTACCTTTCCAAATATTGTAGATGTTTTTATAATACTTCATGTTAAAAAAATTCTTTTGTAGCAAAAACGTATATTTTTTTTAAACCTCAATATATTTACTGTGATGCCAGATGTTTTGTTACTTTTTGCTATTGAATTCCAGATGCAACCATCCCCAATCTATTTCAACATGATTTTAGAAATTGTTTTTTAAGGGAGTGAAATTCAATTATTGCTGATAGCATGTATTTATATCCTAAGATGTGAATTATGAGGAAAAAACTAACATTGCAAAACAAACTTCTCAATCTGTTGGTAAAAAACGCCTTTTATTCATAAAATCTGTGTTTGTCATGTAAAACTAGCAGCATGCCTACTGTAGGTAAGGTTTGATGGAGCACCCCTTAAACTAGGTCCTGTTGTATAGATTTCTATGTAAACCTGTATAATCTGGACACCCGAATATAAAGTAATCGTACTCCGTAGCACTCCCCTTTTGTAGTGTGACAGTTCCAACAATCACGATGCATGATGGACTGCTTTTTAGAAATTTGCATGAGGCGACTTTTTTCATTAGCGAAACTTATATATTAAGAATATCTCTATGAATGCTTGTTTTTAGATAGGAGAAATATGTATGTAGGTACAATAATGCATATTTAAACTTTCAGCAGCAAGGTACATGCATGTTTACTGTAAATGAGGTAATTTAGGGGGAAACATTTATCAGCGCAGAGGTTATTAAGGATAAAATTAATCATGGTTTTTATATTTTGAGGTATTTTACATGGGGAGGGTTTTTCGGTACAGGAATTTGTAATTGTATAGATCATATATTATATATATATGTAACCTGTATAATCTGGACACCTGTATATATATATATATATGTATAACAGACTTTTAATTCCTTATATCTGATTCCAGCATGTGAAATTCCGTAATAAATTTAGTTAGTCTGTATGAGACTTGTCTCACTTCATCAGTAGGCTGCACATCATACGAACCTCTTTATTAACTAACCTTAATTCTCTATTCAATATACCTCGGTATATAATATCTTACAGCTAACACTGAACTTCATTTAATATGTTATCTTTCTATTGACTAATATATCAGTCTGATACATAAAACTTGTTGATCCCGATGGTAGAAGAGAATCCCTTGTGTGAATCGTCAGTAAAAATATGCCAGATCTCATAAGAAATTGGAGACTGCACATCATATAATTTGCTAGTTTTAATCTCAAAAAGGCCCAGATTGGCTGTTTTCCAGTACTGAGGCTGGTAGCTGGGCCTTAACTCACATTTGGAGAGTTAAGTATCTTTCTTGTTACATGTACCGGGGAAAAAAAGAGTGATGAATTTCGACAAAAACGGCTGCCAAATGGAAAGCTCAAACCATCTTTTGAATGAGAGATAAAAAGTTAATTTTCAACACAGACACGTGTTTAAGTGATTACCGGTCATATATGACGCGAGGTATTATGGTAGCCAATTTGAAGACTTTTACATCCATTTATTTCTGGTATTATGCAGGTAATGGGGTTATCTCCCTTGAAGCATCATTTATAATACATAGAGGGCAGGCTGCACTAAAACGGTACACAGATCCGCTTTAATTACGTTGTTGAGAAATTGGTCACTTTAGGCCTGATGAGTTTTTGGTATGTGTCTGTATTTAATCTTCATGCTGAGGTAATCATCGAAGCATTTAATTAGTTGCGACCAATAAAAAGATTATTATCTGTTGTGTCCGACACATTGTAAACATATTGGAACATTAGAACAGACACTTATTGAGGAATAGGGTTAGGAGTACAAGTCACCTTGTTAGCCCGCATCCTTAGCTAACTCGTACAATGTCTAGGTAACTGTGAGAATCCAATAGTTTACCAATTACAAGCCCATTGCATTGTATTAAGCCGGTCCTTATAAAATAGATAGATGAGTATTATTTTCAAGATGTCAACCCTTTCACCCCTATGTAACTTTAGTAGACACTACCATGCATTGATCTGGATGAGTCCATTATGGTCTACAGTGCTGAAAGGGTTAAACACTAGTTAATCAATCATTTGACTCTGGAATAAGCCATCGAGTGTCTAACCTACTTTGTTATGGCCAAACCAAATAGGCTTATCACAGATGAAAAGGGACAAAATCCCCTTGTGATATGGGCTTTCCATATAAGTTTCATAAAGTAGTTGGTTTTAGTTGTTTATTTACCGGAGTTCCCTTTTCTGATTGGTTGATATGGGAGTAAACATGGAAAAATACTGAGGTAGTATTGAATAACATAGCTAGGAGGGAGACTCCCTCATTGTGTCCAAAATTAACCAATCTCCCTCGAAACTCCCTCATTCAAGTCCAAACTCACACAAATTCAAAATCTACATCTGGTGGTCAAATGATCTCCTAGTTACTGCAGGGTGTGTGTAATGATCATAGCAGGTGTGTCTGAATCAAATGAATGTTTTTTGGAGTTATTTTGATACATAAAAAGGGAAAGACAAATTGAGCAAAGCAGTTTCAGTCCCATTTCACACACTTTCTCTCTCATTTGAAATGTAGAATGAGGGAGATCTCCCTCATTGGAGGTTTCAGAGGTTGACACCTATGACACAGACTTATACATGAACTCACATTAGGGATAGACCCATAGATTCATGTTTTTTTTTTTCAATCCTTACCTGTGTCCTCTGGGCCAGCTACCAATAACTTGTCTAGTGGCATGGGACTTAGGGTTGTCTTATTACTCCCCTGTTAAAACATAAATATAGCACAGGTGTAACAGTTAACTACAGGTACGTATACAACAATTTACCTACTGCCAGGTACTTTAACATTTTTTAACTTCCATACCAAGCTGTACTGTATAACACAAAATGTTCTTGGGTACTTTCCTTTGTGGTTTGAATCCATTTAGATCATTTCGTGGTACAAACTTTCTTGGATTTTGTATATTAACTAACAGTAAACACGTATATCATTCAAATTTGTTGTATTTATTTTTGTGATTCAACAGCAACCACGAAAACTACGAATTTTTATATACAACGAACATTCCATGTTATACAGTATATGAAATTCAACTGTTAGTTGTAAGAAAAACAACTAGGAAGGAATTTCTATTTCATTGAAAGTTTCATATAATGAACATTTTCCTACATGTGGAAACAAAAAAATGTGTATGATATTCTTTCAACATATTACATAAAAGCTTCGATTCTGAGGATTTACTCAGCTGTATCAGAATAAATATCTTAAACTGTTTACCTTTGGACATGGTTCAGGATCCACAATTTCTGACCCCTACAAAGGAATTGAAGCATTTATCCTGATTAGTACTGTTATAGCTTGAGGTATATCATGGAGTTACACAAACCTGGATACCTGTTCAAAGGCTTTTACCATGGTTTTATTCCTTGTACACGTTTAGTAGGTTAAAATTTTAAATAATCCTAACTATTAATCTGCCAGATGAATGGCATCATATAAGTGTTGTTTATATAATTTATTTAACTAATTTTTCAAGCCAGAAATAGAGCAAAAATGTTACCTTCATTATGTTGAGTCATACAGTAAATATGGAGAAATTCAAGTCATAATAAACACTATGTCAAATACACAAACTAAGGTAAATTCAATGAAGTAGGCAATATCTGTTTGTTTTTTTGTTTTGTTTTTATCACAGACTAACGTCCTTGCAACAGCCAGGGTCATTTGAAGATGGGACATTTACTTGAGCCCCTTTCGTGTATCCGGTTCAACCAGTTGAAAAGGTTGAACCTGGAAAGAAAATGACAGGCGCAGATCTGAATCGAGGCTGGCCTCAGGAATATTCGGCACATGTAGATTGAGGGGTCCAGACGTACCTGAACGAAACTAAAATGCTGACTATTGCTAGTTTGCATTATTTCTTTCTAAAACAATGTCAATCCAGATGCAGATTTTAAGATACGTTATATCATTTAGTGGAAGAAGGACATATTATTCTTGAAACCTTGTTATTTATTCTCTGAAACTGTGCATTTTTTAGCTCTGCCTATAGTTCGGTCCAAATACATTCGTTTATCGTTGCATATGTCTTCGCCACCTGCACCGTTTCAATCGGGATACACAAATGTAGCCTTGTAGTCACAAACAATGATATAATGACGTCTTAATTGATCCACGGAGTAATATATCTCATATAACTGACAACGAGATTTGTTAGGGTTATTATGAATTGACAATACTACGGAAAAGAAAATAATCCTTTTTGTTTTATATATATCATGCAATTAGAAATTTCTATTTTACTTTTTAATGGAATGCTTAGACATGCAGTTATTCTCGGTTCAAATAAAATTTCAACATCGTATAAAATTTCATATTTTAAAAAGTTCAAATTTACTTACCTCCCCTTCCTGTCGCTCTTCATGTCTCATATCTGGAATGAACTCTGAGGTTGGGACGGTTTGGAATGTCTCGGGACTTTTCCGTTCGGAGAGAATCTTTGAAGTATGCTGGACTTGATGCTGCAGCTCCCTCTGCAGGCGAATGTTGTCATTATCTGACGAGTCTAGCTGTCGCTGTAATAAGTCTAGGGCCCGACGATGGTCTTCATGTAGACATTTTATCTGATCCTATTAATACAGAGCAAAGTCAACATCAAGTCTGATAACTTTGGAAGAACATATATATACTATATCATGTGTATTACAAACACACTTCACTATGTATAATACAATCACACATCATCAAGCATACACCACGGCAGTTTCATCAACAAAACAGTTTCAATATAGAACGTCTATACAAATTATTTTGTTGAAATATATGCTGTTAGTCTATACAATATATTTTGGAGGAATAGGTAAAACAAGGCATCAAAAGTGATACAAATCCCCTCACACTCACACATTGTGTGACATATGTATGAGGATATTAATAGAAATTCAATGAAGTATCGGTATCTGCTCGATCTACAACTGCAGTCTTAAGGATAATGGATCTTTATTCCTTTGAGGAATGAAGTCGATAAAATGATGACAAAGTTTTTTCTAAAAATAGTAAAAGTGACCTTGACCTTTAACGCAGTAACCAGGAATGAAGTTGATAGAATGATGACAAAGTTTTTTTCTAAAAAGAGTAAAAGTAACCTTGACCTTTAACGCAGTAAGTAAACCAAAACGCAAATTTGTTCAAAGTATTGTCATATCAAACACTTGTATAAAGTTTCATGAAATTCCATTGAGGAATGAAGTCTGTAGAGCTATGACAAAGTTTTACTAAAAATAGTTTACTAAAAATAGTTATAGTGACCATGACCTTCAACGTAGAGACCCGAAACCCAATCTTGTTCAAGGCATTGCCATACCAAACACTTGTCTGAAGTATGAAGAAATTCTGTTAAGAAATGAAGCTGATAGAGCGATGACAAAGAGTGTAACATACAAACATACGTACGTACGGGCTAAATCCTATATCCTCTCGACCTTTCATTGCGAGGGGATGAAAAAGATGTTAGTCTATACAAATGATCTTCAAGGAATAGGTCATAGGTTTATTCTGACTAGTGGTCATGTGTTTACTGTGAAGAGGTTGGCCAATAACTTGTTCTAACAACTTGTCCATTTTCTTACCTTGAAGGAGTTGGTCAGCAACTCATTCTGACCAGCTAACTGTTGAACAGTGTCCTGTAGTTCTTTGTTGTATAACACCTTTTCCTTATTGGCCTCCTCCATTCTGAAAGATGAAAAATTTATCTTGATAGGGCATGACTTTTGTTAACTTCTACCTGACACAACAGATTTATATCTATAATGACTTCTTGTTAAGCTGACTTATTTGATGATGAAAACTTGAAACATTTACAACATGAAATGAAATTAGAACAATTAACCCTTTCAACACTGTAGACCATAATGGACTCATCCATATCAATGCATGAAAGAGTCTACTTAAGTTACATAGGGGTGAAAGGGTTAACATGGTGAATAGCTTTGAATAAAACACTTGAATGACTAAGATTACTGGTGTGCTGTTCTATCAATATTGTTGCATTTGTGATATACTGGTACATACAATCACACAATAATCAGAGAACACTGCCAAATAAATGACAGATAGCTAAATTTTATAAATAAATATAAATAGCATGTATAATCCCTATATAATGTACCTTTTTCTGTAGTGATCCTCTTTGTCTTGTGTGTCTAGTAACACCTTGTTGTGTCGCTGTAATAGACGATCGTGTTCCTCCTGTAATACTGATACTTCCTGTCTGGTACTGCTCAGGGCCTCACTGTAATAATACAGACACGGGTTATATAATGTCACTGTAATCACAACAAGTAATTATTATGTAGCTCTTGCTGTAATTTTAAATTGACAAGTAAGTTTATAAGATTCTTCTATCTGTCATAGTTTAGTAATTTTAAGACACTCACACACAATTTCTCACTGTAAATCATTTTATTCACAGATAGATAAGTATGAGGAAACAACTCCGAGAGATCCATTATGGTATCTAAAGATATCAGGAATTATTTGAAAAAACTCTACAATGACAAATTTTCAGACTACAATATACCCCAGTAAGCATCTATAGAAGGCTGGTACCCAATGCGAAATATGAAATGCTAATTGTCAAATACAACATGAGAAGTCAAATGTTCAAATTCAGTGGTACATACATGTACACCGTCACCCAGGCAGTCTTACCTCGTTTCCTCTAATTTACCCTTCAGTTGCTCCACTGCCTTTTCTAGCCTCTCCCTAAACAAATGAAAATCTGTTCTGAGTGGTTTCAATACAGTGTATGAAGTCAAAGATAACAACAGATTCAAGAAATGTTAATTATTAAAACACAGTTATGACATCATCCTTTGTTCTCAT
>JAUMHH010014786.1:0-10950 GCA_032359455.1 Chlamys rubida
GAAATATGCAGTTTATTATAAATGAATATTTAATGAATGAATTGTAATGTGTGAGAGGAATAATGTTTATGTATGATGTATTTGCATTGTTATAAATTTGGAAAAAATAAAAAATTACAAAAAAAAATAACATTAGTACATGTACTTATAATAATGAAGGTTGTGCATGCACACATTGATCCTTTGGTCAAATTGTTGCTTTTCTGACAAAACAACAGCCATTAATGTTTCCAAGCAAGAGTTGCACCAATGGTCTAGTTTACAATGTTATTGATACGTAAGTACAAGATTGATTCCATCCTTCTTTACTTTTAGCAGTCCACAACAAAGAGCTATGGCGGAACACTGCCCGTATTTCCCTAAGTCGGCATTTTTGAAAACGGAAAAAAATATTGACGAGTAAATAATTTTGAGTAGCGAAAATGCATGGAAAGATATAAAACCAATTGAAAATTAATTTTTGAACTGTTGAGATATTCGGTATTGTTAATTTAATACTGCAAATATAGCCATATTCACTAACACCTATGAAAGTCTTGGATTTTGACATATAAAGTTTGTGTGACTATTTTTCAAGAAGTAGTCAACAGATCCTTATTCGATTTTCTATGTACATGTATGTTCTCTTTTGTCGGTAGTTCAGTAACTATATGTTGAAATTAACTAGAAAAAGGAGGTGACAACAAGTTGGGTATATTTGTTTTAGAGACTCGGTAAACATGATGGCCGCCAGGCAGATATCTTGGATTTTCACAGTTCAATATTGCTATTACTATTTATGAAGAAGTATCAGACAGATTTTTCCTCAAATTCATATGCCTGGGTTCCTTTTGTTAGTAGCTGAGCTGGTTTCGTTTTGTTACTGATCAGAAAAATAAGATGGCCGCCAGACAGCTATCTTTGGGTTTGACAGTTTGAAGTTTGTGATTGCTATTTGTTAAAAACAATGCTTGACATTTCTTTCTTCAATTTTATATGTAGGTTTCCCTTGGACACTAACTGAAAAAAACAAGTTGAGCTGGATTCATTTGAAACTGAACGGAAAAAACATGATGACCTCTTGGCAGCTTTCTTGGATTTTGACAGTTCATTTTATTTCTCAAGAAGTACAAGATTGATCTCAGATTTCATATGAACATTTCCCTTAGCCTGTAGTTGTATATGTTTCACTTTTAGACTGATAAGAAAAACCAAGATGGCCACCAGGCAGCCATCTTAGATTTGACAGTTGAAGTTTGTTACATCAGAAGAATAATCATGCTTCCAGATATATTCTATACCTATATTGGACACGTTAGTGTTTTAGTGTGTATGGTTTACAGCCTAACTTCTATATGACACTGTATAACCCAGCTGAAAATCAATACACGATGTTTCTGTCTCGCATCAAATGTATTACACGATTTTGTTTTTATCCCCTTTGAATCTTATCTAATGTAAGACAATGCCATACAATTCATTCGGTCATAAAGGTACCATGGATGCTTACTATTTAAGATCATTGATTGTATTTTAGGAAATACCAAATGAAACTCAAATGACGGCACGTGTTTCTGTGTTGTACATGTAAAGCAAAACAAAAAAAGGAATTATATCGGAATTACGTAAACCTGTTCATTCCACCAGGTTTGATTTTGTTGAAATGAATAAATTATTTGCATTATGCACACCAAACAACCAGAAATCGAGAACAAGGAGGGTAATCATGTACCAGTAGACATGCCACGTACTCGTATTGAGATTTGGTCATTTGCCCGCGTGATATTGCTAGTTGATATCAAATATATGACTTCAAACACTAATTCGCTTAATTGTATTACGGACTGTCAGGTACTCAGACGGAATTTTCAAGACTAAGAAACTGGTCAAGGCAGCCACACACATCTCGGTTGTGCCACAGGTACAATGTACTATATGTATAAATACATCAGTAGTTTGTCGTCATTCTCATTGAAAACAAAATAAACAATAATACTGAAATGAACCCGTCTTCACCTGACCTTGGTTCTGGTGAGGACGTTCAACCCCTAAAAACAAACAAACGGAAATGAACAGTACAAGGCCCATTCTAATACGTTCTGTAAGCCTGCTTTTCTGAGTTCAAACGATATTTCAATAGAAATGACCGTTTCCTGTAAAAACTGTAAGTCATTACATGACACCAATATTGCGTTATACAATTCATTTATATTTTAATTTTTGTTTTGGTGTAGAATATATTTTGCATATAGACATGAAATGTAGTTACCATTTAAGTATATAAGTGCTACAAATCTATATCAGCTTAGTGTTGCCGTCTGCGGGTATGCTGCTCAGGGACACTGGTCTCATGTGTTCCTCGTCCTTGTCGTGCTTGGGAATACCGAATTAGAGGTTAAGGTAGTAATCATTGCTGAAGGAAATATAATGAGTTATTGACCATGTCTGTGCTCCACGGTAGTACTAACTAAATGACGCAAACAATACCCGGGATAACCATTGTGACAGTGTTGGCTTAGTTTCACGACACCGTGTGCATTTTTCTCATTTCCTGTTGCTATAAAATAGCTCTACCTTCCTAACCGACCGTATCGCAGTGTCAATAAAACACAACCTATGTTAGTTTTAATTAGCTGTGTACGAGTTGCCTAATTAACCCATCAGGTCTACTGAACATCCCAGCCTTAGTGGGTATAACATCTTACAGGCTAGTAACCTGGGAGGGGGAGGGATGTACTGTAACATCAATACACTTACCATTTATAATTACATTACTAATCTGAGATGTATATGTGTCCTGAAATCCATTGATGAGTCTTTATTTTTGAAACCAGACGTACATATAACGTAAGACGTATGTTTTTATTGCTATCGTAGCCAATTTCCTCGTTCAATACCCCTTATTGTTTTTTCTCTCTAACATCCCTATATATTTCGACCAATGTGGTCTTCCTTACTAGGAATGAGACTCGACATTTATATGTACCTGGTATTACGGTAAATTAAAGTAAAATGTCAACCTAATAAAAAAGAAAGAGAAAATACCGAGTGTCAACCAAGCTATAATACGAGCACATGGAGAATAGGAACACGTTTTCTGGAAGTTTACGCGTCTTCGCATCTTCGACCCGCCATGTAAATGTAGGTCAATCAATGTCATATCCTCAAAACGAGAGCTTGGGTAATGTCAAAAATAACAAGACAATATAATAAGAATGATAAAATATCGACCTTCAGATTGCACAAGGAAATAGTATATTTCCAATGAGATCGTGACCACGACCTTACAATTTGTCATTATCAATCTGCATTACTCTAAACCCCGATACGTAATCAGCAGTCGACATTTATCGTAGAAATTATCCAATTTGGAGCAATATTTCTAATACCGAGTCAAACTACAATATGTAAACACCGTAGGTATATATAACAGAATGTCAAACTACAATATGTAAACACCGTAGGTATATATAACAGAATGTCAAACTACAATATGTAAACACCGTTATATAACAGAATGTTTACTATTGAGAAAGAAAAAGTTCATATTTGGAATGGTGAAATCTTCAGGATTATCGTACAGCTTAGTAGTAGGCTATCCCTGGTGGTCGTATTTTAAGTAATGATCAATGTAAGCGGTTAAAGTGGAAACAGTCTGTTCAATGTTTCATTTATTTAAAATTCACAAGGGTATAACCGATCGATGTGGTCAACACATTTCTTGTTATTTAAAGGCCCCATATCATCGATATATTTGAGATGGATATAGAGGACTTTGGCAAGATTTAGTTGCCAGACCTGATAAACACTTTAACTAATTTAATTCCTATGAGTCGGCCAGGAGAAGTACACAATCTTTTCCAGTTGGAATTGAAACAGACCCCTGGACATTCTTGTTACCAAAACTTTTTACAAAACTGTATTTATCTATATTGCCGTTCGCCCTTCTTGGGAAAGAAAGTCTAATAATATGAACGAGGACAGTCCGTCAGTTTGGTTTGAAATATGGTGATCCCGAATACTAAAAAACATTTTAATACTGGTGTCATAGACCAGTGGTTACTAAGGAAATATATTGTAGACCGGTGGTTACTAAGGAAATATATTGTAGATCGGGGGTTACTAAGGAAGAATATTATATACCAGCGGTGACTAAGGACAAATAATATAAACCGATGGTAACTAAGAAAAAATGCTATAGACCAATGGTGACTAAAGACAAATAATATAGATCGCTGGTAACTAAGAAAGAATGCTAAAGACCGATGGTGACTAAGGAAGAAAACTATAGACCGGTGGTAACTAAGAAAGAACGCTATAGACCGATGGTAACTAAGAAAGAAAACTATAGACCGATGGTAACTAAGAAAGAACGCTATAGACCGATGGTGACTAAGGAAGAAAACTATAGACCGATGGTAACTAAGAAAGAACGCTATAGACCGATGGTAACTAAGAAAGAATGCTATAGACCGGTGGTGACTAAGGACAAATAATATAAACCGATGGTAACTAAGAAAGAACGCTATAGACCGGTGGTGACTAAGGACAAATAATATAAACCGATGGTAACTAAGAAAGAATGTTTTAGATCGGTTAGACCCAGGGTAACTAAGGAAGGGTTGTCCTATAGACATATGGAATACTTCCTAAAGCAGTTTCAAAGAAGAAGAAATGTACAACAGAAAGATCGTTTACATGTAAAATCAGAATTTTAATAAAACGGCATCCATGTTTGTGATATGCAATGTGATTAATATATTTTCACATATATTTATATATATATTTAATCATACTTGTCAACAACAAAAAGTTGTAATTAAGACAATCACATTTGGCAATAGAAAAAATGACAAGCAAACACCGTCATGAATGACACTCTTGTTTACAAAATGATACGCATATATAAACAACAATTGTATACAAATATCTGACAATGTCATACACACTATTCTCACAGAGCCATGTACATGTCAGGGACACACGCATCCGTACAAACATGTATCCAGATAATTTAACAATTCACGTGTAAGCAAACAATCTGGGCGTCATCGAAGCATATACGAACAATTTGTCTTACCAGTCATAAATCTTAATTTCGAACCTTTCACGAAGTAAACCGAAGAGAGATAGTAGTAACACCTCATGTTAAATAGGTACATTTAACCATGTGAGAGTATTGTTGTTTTGTCATTCTATCATATCGTATAAAAACGAAAAAATAGGTTATGGTATTCACCTATTCAACTATCAGGCATGTAAGTTATAAGGCAAACAAAAAGTATAGGAATACTATTGTTTAGTAAAGCAGACCCGGAGGAACACTCATTGATGGACTGTAACATCTACATTGAAACAGAGATTATTTAACACCATTGACTTTTTCTTGGCCTCTAATTATCAATCGTGAATCACTAGTAGTTATAACATCATTCTAAAAATCACTGAATGTGCATATAATAGATTTCAAACATTTCTTTGTGTGCAAAAACGTCATATTAGTGTAAATTAAATTCATTACCGAGTATTGTTGGTATATAACCAAACTATGGTTTTAGTTACAAAGAGATGCCATTCCTTATCTCTGGTATATTGATCTTTGTTAAGCTTAATGAATGGGAAGAAATTATCAAACGAGAAAAATATTTTTAACAAATATTTAAATTATACAAAATGTAGGGCACATTTTCGCACAACTGTACACCCACTAAAGCAGTCTGCACATGTATGTAGCTCCCAATACACAATATGACATTGTATGTAGCTCCCAATACACAATATGACATTGTATGTAACGCTTAATACACAATTTGACATTGTATGTAGCTCCCAATACACAATATGACATTGTATGTAGCTCTCAATACACAATATGACATTGTATGTAGCTCTTAATACACAATATGACATTGTATGTAGCTCCAAATACACAATATGACATTGTATGTAACGCTTAATACAAAATATGACATTGTATGTAGCTCCCAATACACAATATGACATTGTATGTAGCTCTCAATACACAATATGACATTTTATGAAGCTCTCAATACACAATGAGACTGACGGTTTTGTCAATACAAATATGACGATAATATGCATTGGTAATACACACGATGACATTGCTTAAATCTGTCAATACCCAATGGCATTGTCTGTATTGTCAATAAACGATATGACATTAAATGTATTGTCAATACAAAATATGACAATGTATGCATATGTCAATACACAATAGCATTGCATGTACTGTCAATAAACAATATGATATTAAGCTGTTAATACAAAACTTGATATAGTGTGTATCTGTGAAAAAACAACACGGAATTTTGTATAGCTGTTCATTGATAATACAAATATAAACACCGCATTGCTATAAAGTGTCAGGTACTGAAATATGGCTCAGAACAGCTGTCACGAACGTTAGTCAGACATCAATAAAAGCAGCAAAACAATCATTATTTCACAGATACAGCGGACATTTTATCAATCCTCGTTAAATAAAATAATATAATGTGTCAGAATGCCGATATTTCATCGAGCGCCAAATACAATGGATTATTTAAGTGTTCCGTCACAGATACATGTGATTTTGCATGTTCGAAAAACCTTGAATATAATTGACGTATTTACTTTTTTGTCCAGCAAATATTTTCTGCAATGTGAAGACAGCGATGCTAGACGTCATCCTCTACTTTAAACTGAGATATTTACGCATAAACAATAGACTTTTCCCGTTGGAATGTCAATTATATTTACAAATTAATTTTAATATATATCGCCAGGGTATAGGAGATATAGAAAAACACATTCGTTCTTTGCGTACACTATACTAGATGCTAGTGTCGTTAGTATCAGAATGACGTATTACTACGAAGAAGTTAAAGCAGACTAATGTTGATATAATTGTAATAATTAAAAAAAACGAACATATTGTTATGAAGACCAAATGCGTAAAAAATGTTCTCGTGTTTGATATGTTTTTTTCTGTTATATGTGTTAATTGTTATTTACAAAATTGTCATGTAAATGAAACTGGAACAAAACGGTAATTCAGCAAAATACAGCAAATAAGCCATATTTTAAATCACACGTTCGATCTGGCCACATCCGTTATTCCAGTCACACCCCTGCTACACTCATACCTCTTATTTACCAATATTGTGTGTATTAAAAATATACCATGTATACGTAAGTCATGCATGACCTCTGACTTCACAAACTTGTATGCTGCACTAACCATTCCTGACCTCTGACCTCACACACTTGTTCTTTCAGTAGTCATGAATGACTTCTTACTTCACACACTTATGACCTCTGCATGTGTACTAACAACATTTTCATCTTTCTATTCGTCAAAATTCGATAATCACAAATACTTTGTCTATATATACAAAAACAAATAATGAATTTTATGAGAATAAAAATGTCATTATGATTTATCTACACATTTCCTAATGCCTTGTAAACGGTATTAAGAGTAAACACGATATACTTTACTGAAATATTGGGACGACAACGTGTCACGGAATGTAGGAAAAACATATGAAAAATATCCATGACGATGAAAAATCTAAAAAGATTCAAAAATAATACATGCGAGAAAACCTTCTAATGAGCTGATGTGGGAGTCTCCATACAGTTTCTTGATGACTGAAGAAAACACTATACATTCTATGATTGGCTAGAAGCAGCAAAGTCTGATGTAGAATGCAGACTAAGAACTATTGAAACACGTTTAATTAATGCTGAGGAGATTTTCTCCGTTATGTATGAATTGAAGTTTTATAACAACTATGCTTGAAGTCTCCTAAAACGAAAACAGATGTTCAGTATTTTTTCATATGACATTGATACATCTTACTTGTAGGTATGAACTAGAACTGATCACATTCCTTGAATAATTGCATGTAAAACTCACTAAAATAGTCGCGGGGTAGTATTTGTCAACCTGATTAAAACACACACATCTTAATTAACAACAATCCTGTGCGTATACGGGTCTGAAGATGCCGCATCGTGGGGCATCTTATGATGACCTATTACCCTAGCCAGTCAGGGTGACGAATTAACAGTTCTCCTTGTACGGGCATTTAAGGTGTACAGTAATAATAAAAAGAGTATAACACACAAATATCTATGGCCCCTGATACGCTATCCTCAGATAGTATGACGTTTAAGCGGTATAGTACAGTAGATTTAAACAGCTGATTGATCGTATATAAAACCCGTAAGTTCTTTGATAAATCGCATAATGTAATATCAACTGTCAAAGTCGTATCCAAATTTTATCAAAATACATAATTAATATCTATTTCAATTTGATAAGGGCATACTTGCCAACCTTTATAAACCGCACGGAAAATCTACCAAAAGTCTTAAAGTACGTAAAATTCCAACTTTCTGATAAACTTCTAGTGTGAAATGTCTTACTGCAATCTGTTAAATGCGAAGAAACTAATTCCATTTGAAAAAAGGACAAGATGCAAGAATTCTGCTGATTTTATAAGTCAAGAATGAAGGTAAATATTTGGAGTTTCTTTTCAAAATAGGAGCACTTGATTTTAACATGTTTTAAGCGAGACAACTCCGTTTTTTGAACACAAAAACAAACAAGAGAATACCGAATTTAAAACAAAACCTGAATTTGAGCTCAAAATAAATGAAAAACTAGGGTAAAATTTGAACAATGAAAGATGAATGTGGAAACGTTTGAAAATATTTCCGTATAAAATTTTGTAACGACCAGAAAATGCCAATAGTCTTCTTCAATTTGCATCTCTCAAAGCCTTGTATTGTAAGTAATCCGTTAACTTTTGACACCTATCATGGACATTTTGATATCCTGTGCCAGCTAGTAATATCAAACCAATGCAAACATGTGAACACCGTAGAATGGAGAAGCTGATATGTTACTGTCAAGAAAAGGCAAGTTCACTATCGGCAAATCGAAAAATGGCCGAAAGAGGGGTAGAGTGTTTTCCCAAAGGCTTGTCAATAGTCTCTTAGAAACAAATCTTGCCACCGGACTCTGCAAAGGTTTTATCATCAAGGGATTCAACCATTTTCACAATTTCTTTATTGAATCTAAGCCATATCATTTTTTCACGAACTATTTTCCCAAAAAGTTTACAACCGTACGTTTATTTCACCGATAGCCTTTATCCCACAATAAGAGAACGAAGACCTTCCCTCAGTTTGATATGAGGTATTGCAGTTCACAGAGTGGAAAAACTAAATTCTTTGACAGAAGATACTTGTTTGAGGAAAGGGCGTTCGCGGTTGATCAGCAGATCCGTAGCATAAAGGCGCACACTAACACTGTAACCCTGATACAACTGTGTTAGATATTGCGGTAATGGTTTGTTTAGGTACTGCTAGCGATAAACGTTGTTACTTTTGATTCTTGTCAAGTTCTGAAATCCAATACTAGCGAGACTTCTGACGAGACTTCTGACGAGACTTCTGACCGGTATTCGGACAGATGGCAATGCAGCAGCATGATTAGTTAGTAGCTTGTCGTTCGTGAAAACCCAGAGAGTATTATAAATACATACATACTATAAAAAGGATATCAAAGTCTTTCTTGTAAGCAGAAAATGTTATAGTTTTTGCAATGAATAATTAAGTGTTATGTCTGCCTACATTACCATATGTATACTCCCCATTCTCTGCGGCGACACAGGTTACTTTCCCTACCCGTAGGCCACACATATTAATTCAGTATTGTCACTCTCAGCAAATCATATAAAATATTCATCTCTTCACGTATTTAAATGATGAATTCAAACATTAATCCCAATTAATTTGGTTTTCTATGATGATGAAATTGATTCAGTGGGCCACACCTAATGTCAATTACGTCAATTTTGGAGTTATAGTAATATTCTATTGAATGCCATGTAAAAGGGCCTCATGTTATCCACTGTGGCGTCATAAAATTGGGTATACTGTAACGTCACTGTGAAAAGAATTATTGCAGAACGGCAGCGTGTAGAAGAAAGAGGACGGATGTTTTGTGATGTCAGAACGATAACTGTATATCGAGTGTGACAGTGATGTATGTGGTTAATGGTGTCTGTCGGAATATAAAGGAGCGGCAGCATCTAAGTCTCAGTCTGTATTGGTGATACTGTATGTAAGCAATTTATACAAGTGTCAGCCAGGTTCTCGGAAATATAACTGGTCTGTAACACGATGTCTGTCAGTCATTAACTATCTCAGACATATGTCGAGGTCTGTGGTACGATGTATGTCATTCATTAATTGTTCTCAAACATATGTCGAGGTCTGTGGTACGATGTATGTCAGTCATTAATTGTTCTCAGACATATGTCGAGGTCTGTGGTACGATGTATGTCAGTCATTAATTGTTCTCAGACATATGTCGAGGTCTGTAGTACGATGTATGTCAGTCATTAATTGTTCTCAGACATATGTCGAGGTCTGTGGTACGATGTCTGTCAGTCATTAAGTGTTCTCAGACATATGTCGAGGTCTGTGGTACGATGTATGTCAGTCATTAACTGCTCTCTGACATATGTCGAGGTCTGTGGTACGATGTATGTCAGTCATTCATTGTTCTCTGACATATGTCGAGGTCTGTGGTACGATGTATGTCAGTCATTAATTGTTCTCTGACATATGTCGAGGTCTGTGGTACGATGTATGTCAGTCATTAACTGTTCTCTGACATATGTCGAGGTCTGTGGTACGATGTCTGTCAGTCATTAACTGCTCTCAGACATATGTCGAGGTCTGTGGTACGATGTATGTCAGTCATTAACTGTTCTCAGACATATGTCGAGGTCTGTGGTACGATGTCTGTCAGTCATTAATTGTTCTCTGACATATGTCGAGGTCTGTGGTACGATGTCTGTCAGTCATTAACTGCTCTCTGACATATGTCGAGGTCTGTGGTACGATGTATGTCAGTCATTAATTGTTCTCTGACATATGTCGAGGTCTGTG
>JAUMHH010014808.1:0-10949 GCA_032359455.1 Chlamys rubida
AACCGAGCTAAGATTAACTAAGGGTGCCATCAAGTTTGTAAAATGTTGTTCTATTGTTTGTAAATTTCATTTGAAATTCCCCACTTCAATATTTTATGATAATGACTTGTATGATCAGAGTTAGCTTGATGGTGCCCTTAAAGCTTAAAGATGATGTAAATTGACAACGTTATATGTTTAGCCTTTCAGGACTTCCAGTACTTTGATTTATTTTTGACTAGAACAAGAAATAACAAAAGAAATGCCTAGCTAACATGTTTTCGTAGACGAATATAACCGAATGTAACACAGCTTTCAAATTCTGTATTGGATGGAAAGGAGGGCATTAGACTTCTATTAGATCCAAGCAGTCAACTATTAATATATGACGTTTGACATATGATGATAATGGAGAGCTATATAAGTCACGCCAATTAACACCAACTAACGTTATACAATCCGCAAACAGTTAAGTCGTTCAGCTGTTGTGGTTTCTTCGAGTTTCTAACGCGCTTTAAGTTGCGGTTTCTGAATTGATTTTTCTTCTAAATAAGGAGAGCCGATATTTAAGACGGTTTGATCTTTCGCTTAATCTTTTCTTCTTTTAAAACTTGAAATTTGCTGTTAAAGATATGGCTAGATCGAAATTTTGGATGAGGGTAAGAAAGCAGGATCCTTATAATCAAAGGACTATGCTATTCTATGCCGAGCAACTCTCAAGTTATCTATATATGCATTTTTTTATATATAAACCAAAAACATTTCATCATAAACATTTAAAGAATTTTGACATTTCTTAAGTCATTTTAGAAAATTGTAAATTTGTGTGATAATCTCATATAGACTCCTCGATCAACATTATGATTGTGTCTGTCAAATCTTCGTTTAAAACACAAACTCCGTGACATATTATCTGGTATTTACAAAGGAGAATAATAATTGCATGCTCATGTTAGTTTAGGTTTAGTCGTACAGTGAATGCGTTTCTTTGGTATACTGCCGAGAGGTATTCACATGTCTGTTCCAAACTAGGTGTTCATGTTGACATCTAAGCAAGTATTTAGTTTCAACAGAGGCCGATATGTCGCCAAGTGAAAAGGAGACATCATAATTTCTTTTTTCATTTTTTCCATTCAATATCAATGTGTAATTCTTTGAAGAGTTATTTATTAACAAACGGGGAAAATCCATACACCGAACGTGGATTGTTTCGAGTGAACAAATCGCATCAATGATGCTGAAGTCAGTAGACTCGAATACTTAATCAGACACCATAATTAATTATTTTCGAACGTATTTAAAGTAAAAACAATTAATCAAGAGAATGTCCACTTCGGGTTGATGACCTGTGACCTTTGTATCAGATTCTGCTGTGCTAAGACTGCAACCCTGAAGGTAGCGCTGGCGTGTTCCCGACAGATCATTTGTGTTGCCGTTCATTTTCGCACACCATGCGGTATTTGGATGTAGTATTTTTCATTCAGCTGTTATTATTGCTTTTAATAACTAGCTGGGAAATCCAAATAAGACCGATGCGTGAATTTAATCATCAAAAATCAAAATAGCATCATCAGCTGACTTGATAAGACGAACGGAGGTGATACACTTTCTTCATGAACAGCAGCTACTTGGTCGAATTTTCAGCTGTTGCGGTTTTTTTCTGATCATTTTGGCCGGCTTAATCTGAAGCAAAAACAGTTCTGGTTCTTGTTTATTTTATCGTACTGGCAGTATATTGTCTCCGGTACGACAAGATAATGGATATCCGGGGGAGCGTTGGGATGTTTCCTAATTCACACGTCCCTGGAGAAGTTGATAAAATAGCAAGCACGTGATTGAGAAGCATCTGAACACAACAGACATTATTCACACAGAAAAAACACAACAGCTGAAAAAAGGAACAATAACTGTATTACTTAATGATCCCTCTATGTTTTAACCATGTGCCTCGAGTCTATATGTGGCTGACAGGAAACAAATGGTAAAAAGGAATCAAATTCATCACGTAAGAATCTACAAAACAATTCTTTTTGCAAATTCTTATTCGTCACAATGACATCAAATACTATAATAGTGTCAATTTTAATACATAACAGAGTTGTTAACCTTTTTGTATCTTCACCGGATATTTCAAATTTGCTACCATCTCTTCTCGAAAATCTTTATGGATACGCTCGCACGAACAAACGCAAACACACACGCATATGTGTGTGTGTGTCAAATCCATTGAACACCCGAAGGTTATCGGTTGCAATCTTCTCGAAATTTCAATTTAGAATGAAGTGTCGATGGTGCAGTGTCGTGTTTGTGTGTTTTTTTTAATTAAGTGACATACAGGACGAGATAATAATAGAGTAAGTCTTTACATTGACTAGAATTACAAAAATATATCACGTAAAAGGTATTTTCCCAGTATTTTTCGTCAATTTCCAACGTTCAGGTAAAACAACCCAAGATACTTCAGTATTACTTTTAATCTGATAACTCAAGAACGGACAACATTCTACCTATGATATCAGGGTCAATCACCTTTATACATAAAAAGGCCGGCTGAGGGGAACATTAGATACGACGTAAATAACTTACTAGTATATCATACATAAATACCGTTGTTCGGCGATATTTTCACTCATTCTAAAGAAAAAGGGTAAATAATCAATTACATTCAAATGATGTGGAGTTTTGTTATATACTCAATAACAAATATTGGTTGAAGGTTATGCTTACAGCGTTTTCCGTGTGAAAATGTACTATAGATATTCTATTTAGGACAGACAGCATCCGCAACGAGAGCAACATCCATCGTGATCTGAAATATATTCAAAAGTGCTGGGTGATCGTACAAACTTCATTATTACTACAACAGCTTGTTGTGATAGTGATGCTGGATTAGGAAACCACAGAATGCCTGCTTCAAAATAAGTATTACTCTTAACATATCATATCATATTGCCAAGCACGTAACTGCTGTGCCGATAGGGTGATGTCACAGATCAGGGTCATGCTCAGACCTCGCCTTTGTGTAATGTATGCCTGGAATTATTTTGTATTTACCAAAATATACATGACGTTTAAGGTTTGACGTAAAACATGTTGTTTGCCAACTGACAATTATAGCAAATCAGCCTATATTACACCATTATAAAACACGAATGAATCTATGGATTAGATGCAACGTGATTTAATTGTAAAATGTATTGGAAATATGAACCTTCACATAAATAGCATAGGATTATTCTTACCGCTCAGACAACCTCAGTAAATATTATTATATTCACTTGCCACTCAAAGCATGGCGAGAAATTGTGCGGATAATTTCTAAATAAGCGAAGTTGCAACTTCTACTCAATCGTTCAACCTTCAATAGAAAGAAATATAAGTGGTGTCTTGTATGAAAACAGATTATATTCGTTTTTGCCATCTAAATTACCGCAATAATTGATATCAAGGTGGGAGGGGGCTCTCTACACGAAGACTTGTTATTTAGGATAAAACTATGTTCATGCTTGCAAAATTTCCAAGCCGAGCCATGTAGAGAAAACATTGATATTTCACGGTTACTGAGAGAAAAGCTTCGTTATCCATGGTATGCAATCGATTATTATCACGTTAAGTTTCCAATCTAAGCAAAAGAAAAAGTAAGAAAAGAAAAACACGAAAGAAGGCACATAAAGAAGCACGATCAAAAACATAGACTTATCCAATGGCAACCAAAAACCTTGTCCTTAACCTACATCTCCCGAAACATTATGTTGCTTGTTTGTCCATCCGTTATATACTTACAGCCAACACATGTGTTTTGGAATACATACTTGACCTTCATTTGAAACAAGACCTTGTGTTTCGGTAGAAGAACGTGGCTTAAGTATTAAGCTAAGACGGACGCTGCACTGTCGTATAAAACAACAGACACTTCTCGATGAGGTAAATGTCTTTATAACTCGACGCTTAAATCATTAATAAAATGGATTTTATCATTGAAATGAATTAAGCTATTGTGATATTGATTTATGACATAGATCGAACTATATTCTTTATTCATCTATGTTCTATGTTTGAAGTAAAGTACCACATAAAATAAAAATAAAATTTGAGAGAAGTCTGGCCAGCCACTGTTTAATCATGTTTATAAAAATACAAAATACATAATTTAAAAAAGGGAACAAGACTCTGAACACGACACTGTTGGCAAAATATGTCAATTCAAAGATCTAAAAAATAGACTTGGTGATATCTCTTGCAATTAGTGAAAAGGGAAACATACACTTTGATGGCAATAGAATCTAATATCCAGGCACTTGACAACAAACCCGTACGTATATGGTAGAGCGTTATATTCATCTCAACGTCCGGCAGTGAACCTGACTAAAACATTCCAAATAAAATAACAAATCATATGTCTGATTGGACGGTATTTATCAGAGAATTATTAAATAAAACATGTCCCTCTTGCTTTTAAGTTCCCCTTGTCATATTTTCCTCAGTTGGACCCCCTCCAGAAAAAAAGAAGCAACATGGACTACAACTGACCTCGGTGCAATGACGCTAAAGCCCGACCGTATTTACTGCTTATTATTCTTTTTCGGTACATTACATTTTTTTATAAACCTTGTGGTAGGGAAATACAAATATTTGTTTCCCATTTATTAATTATATTTGACTCGGGCTTTGCCCTCTTAAAACAAAACGATTAATCTCTAGTACATATAGAATAGTGTTTCTAACAACTTTGGTAATAGATGTAAGGCATACGATAGTAATTAGATTTTAACATTTCCAACAATAAAACAAGTACCATGTACTAGGTATGATTAACGCAATGCACTTCTTAATTCTAGCCAATTGTTGATCAAGAAGTTTGTATTTAATTCAAATACTGTTGTTATACTGTGTATAAGTCCATTGCTTCACATTCACAGATGATGTACCCAGAAAAAATATGATTTAATCATATTTAAAAAATGTAATGCCAACTCGCCCAGTTTCTAGAGACTGTTTGATAAGCAAGCAAAACTGAAGTATAAAAGGATTGTCAGATGAAAAAAGCTATCATTATATTATGACCGCGGTGAATGTAACAATACCTCCTGTTCGTATCGCTTGTATTCCTCCGGACTCTTCTTTCTAACACTTTAGACACTGTTTTTCATTCTTTTGACATTTGGCATCTTCGATACTCCATGGGTCAAGATCACTTTCGCTCTCTGCACCCCTGGAATATGTCATAGCAAAGTCGAAGGCTCGGCGTGCACCACCGGGTGGGTGAGACGAGAAGACTAGTTTGATCCTTTAATGTACTTTCAAAAAATCTCACGGTCGCGCAACGGTAAAATTGAATGGCTTTGAGGTCGTATCTCGCTACTCTGTAATCTTCAAAGATAAACATCAGTCTAGCGATTGGACAGTTTATTTTTCACCGGAGGCCAATCAAATAGCTAGCCGCGTGCCTTCAATTTTGCTATGACATATTCCAGGGGTGCAGGGAGCGAAAGTGAGCTTATGGGGAGAGGTAAATGAAGCAATTCGACATACCGGGAAAGGATTCACTTTTGACCAACGTTGTTTGTTTTTGTAAGTTTTAAGTATTATGTTTCATAGCTATTTCTACATTATTCACTGAGAAAGAATTGATTTCCTATGCACCAGCAAAAGGCATAATAGGAAAAAGTGATAACTGAAATTATAGCCAACTTTCGTCGTCTCGCTATTTAGCAAACTGGTGGGAATATTTTTTTTCTCTTACTTTCTATCAGGGAAAATATTATCCAATTATATTCTGTCTTTCTCCCAAAGGACTCAACTATTTAGTTTTTGATAATGTTATACAACGAAGCTTCCATACAATTAGATTAAGGCAAAAATGACCTAGAAGACAGATCTACAATCCCAAGTCCAACTCTTTGCTGATGTCACCTGTCTTTATGCCTTTATAGAGGCATGCTGCAGAATAACATTTTACCCAAATAAACACAATGTTTTTGAAGAGTCGCTGATCACGTTCGGGTTATAATAGTCATAGTTTAATGAGTTTGAAAAAGCTGAAAATTATTCCAATTAATGCGAATGCTTAAACACAAACTATATAGGAAGTCTTGTTAAGTCTTTTGTAAGTCTAAATAAGACAAATTCTTGAATATGTTAATGCCGTCTAGAAAAACCTGATTTTTAGATTGTCATATAATTATAAAACGTTAAACCAGACCTTTATATAAGGGTACAGAAAACACCAAGTAACACTCAGCATTATATACATGTTCTTTAGTTACCAGGATACTTCAATATGACTGTCTGGACTCATTGTGTCATATTTAAAACAACCTCGGCTTAGACACTTAAAATGCTTATGATTCCTTATGCTTATGATTGTAGAAATACCCTCTCCTCTTTCCGAGCATGATATTTTTATGCAACGAAGCAGACAGGACGTTTCCGAAACTTGCTTCAGTTTCGTAGGTCTCCAAGCTGACCTTAATTTCATGTCATATCATTACATTTTGATCTTCCTAATACCTTCAGAATGCGCATTTTGTTCCCAAATTCTAACAATTATAGTTTTATTATTTTCTCTAAATAATCTACATCAAAACGACCTACCAACCGACAACCCCAAATGTCAAATTCATTTTGTACAATATTGCAAATAGAATATGTTTAAACTAATCAACTTTAAAATGGTATACGTGAGATATCTGTTAATGGTATACGTGAGATATCTGTTATTGGTATACGTGAGATATCTGTTAATGGTATACGTGAGATATCTGTTATTTGTATAGGTAAAATATCTGTTATTGTTATACTTGAAATATCTGCTTGAGTATACGAAAATATCTGTTAATGGTTTACGTGATATATCTGCTAAGGTATACGACGATATCTGTTATTCGTATACGTAAAATATCTGTTAATAGTTTACGTGAGATATCTGCTGAAGTATACGAATATATCTGTTACTGGTATACGTGATATATCTGTTAATGGTTTACGGGATATCTGTTATTGGTATACGTGACATATTTGTTAATGGTTTACGAGATATCTGTTAACGGTATACGTGAAATATTTGTTAATGGTTTACGAAATATCTGTTAATGGTATACTAGAGATATCTGTTAATGATATATGTGAGATATGTGGTAATGGTTTGCGAGATATCTGTTAATGGTATACTAGAGATATCTGTTAATGAGATATGTGAGATATTTGGTAACGGTTTGCGGTATATCTGTTATTAGTATACTAGAGATATCTGTTAATAGTTTACGAGATTTCTGTTAATGGTATACGTGAAATATATGTTAATGAGTTACGAGATATCTGTTAATGGTATTAGTGAGATATGTGTTAATGGTTTACGAGATATCTGATAATTGTATACGTGAGATATCCGTTGATGGTATACGTGATATATCTGTTAATGGTATTAGTGAGATATGTGTTAATGGTATACGTGAGACATCTGTTATTGGTATACGTGAGATATCTGTGAATGTTATTTGTGATATATATTTTAATGGTATACGTGATATAAATATTAATGGTATACGTGATATATCTGTTAATGGTATACATGAGATATCTGTTTAATAATTGAAATAAGGCTGTCCTTCCTACATGCGGAAAAAAAGTTAAACTTTCAACCAATGATATTTTTCTTGGTATATAAAAGGCTTAGAATTTGTTCTAAATTCTGGTACATGACATCTGGAGCTTAAGAGTAAAAGTTATATGCTTTTCCTTTATCATTTAATACAAATGGGATGTATTTCAACAACAGATATATTTTCACGTCATATACGGTTTTTTATAATCTACATTGTAATTTCTGATATGTTATTCAAAAGTAAACGTATATGCTTTCAAATAAGCATGTTTATTGTGTTTGAGATGTAAGTGAAAAAGCAGTATTGAAATAATTTCACCCATATCTCATCATATCTTTTCTGTTGATGTATATTTACATTATGAACAGGATATTTAACGCTTTCAATTAAAACTGGAGCAACCGATCTATTTCTATTTTGAACAGGATATACTCTTGAAAGAGGGCTCTCAATGCTAAAATAATGGAATGAATGTACTTTTGTTTTTGGCTATTTTACAAGTCACTTGATTAAACTGAGCACTATAAGAAAGCATAATGACGATTAATCATATGACAAAATGGTCAATAAATATAGTCTATAAGACGTCATGGTTATCTCCCTTGTTAAAATATTTTCTTGTTAAAAAGCACATGGAATGATTGCATGCATCCTGTACAAAATAGATCGGTAAATTTAATTGTAACTAAAAGAAATATGCTTAACATCACTGATGTTATATAAATGAGTAAGATATAAAAAACGATGAATACGCTTATTGTTTACAAGTAAAAACATTTCATTAAACAAATCCACGTTACCTTCCAAAACACCATTCCCAAACACGACGGTACCCTGATCAATGTATATCTGCATGTCTCGTAGCTGTGACGCAGGTTGTATCCCTTTTGGCAAGGGCTCCCCAAAGGAAATCAATGTGAGAAAGCGAACGATGTGACGTCATCTAGGTCTGCGCAGTGCATTGAACAAACGGTTGATGTCGCGCGCGGCAAGGTCAGGTAAGGTGAAGCGTACGTAATGGCACCGCGACACAAAGAGGTGGTGTGCTTAATTAAAAGATCGAACCCTTCAGCAATCGAGTTGATAAAGGATAGTTCTACGTTGTGTCTTGAATGTGGTTAGCTCTAGGACAAGTTTGTACGTTGTTTGATCGACGCCAAGGATTTGGTTGTTTTTTCAGCTTGTGCCTTTTATGTTAGTTGGGTTTTTTTCAGCAAGAAAATCTTTTGTAATTGTTTTTCGACCTAGACTTGTTGAAGTACGTACGAAGCAAGAAAAATATCATAATCATAACAAACACCAGTCCACTAGAAATTTTCCTAAAAAGGCATTAATCTGTGTGTTTTCAAACTCAACTTTATCGTCATCATAATGACGCATAACTGGATGTGACGTCACATTTCCCTAACTTGTTATTGTTATGAGTAACGCATGTATTAACAGTATACAATGATACCACGAATGGTTTGAAATATTTTGGCCGTTAACGAGATGGCAAATGAAATGAGGGGCATAATAGCGATGTTTTACTGTATTCAAATTAATACCTGTATTTACAGTAAGAAGTGACACCTCAATTTAATGTTTTAAAAGTCATATATATATATATTAATACATCGATTGAGTGCATTTGCAGTATAAAGTGATACACCGCTTTAATGTTAAGTATACATGACTATTTGAATTTAATGTATTTACAGTAATACCATGATTAAATGTAGTTATCGCAATACCCGGATTTAATGTATTAACAGTAATACCCGGATTTAATGTATTTACAGTAAAACCAGGATTTAATGTATTTACAGTAATACCTGGATTTAATGTTATTACAGTAATACCTGGATTTAATATTTACACCAATACCAGGATTACATGTATTTACAGCAATACCGGGATTTAATAAATTTACAGCAATACCAGGATTTAATGTATTTACAGTAATACCTGGAATAAATGTATTTCATGTATTAACAGTAATACCACGATCAATTGTATTTACATTTAAACCTGGATTAAATGTATTTTCAGTTATACAATGTACATGGAATTCAATGTTTTTACAGTAATACCTGGAATTCAATGTATTTACAGTTATACAATGTACATGGAATTCAATGTATTTACAGTAATACCTGGAATTCAATGTATTTACAGTTATACAATGTACATGGAATTCAATGTATTTACAGTTATACAATGTACATGGAATTCAATGTTTTTACAGTTATACAATGTACATGGAATTCAATGTATTTACAGTTATACAATATACATGGAATTCAATGTATTTACAGTAATACCTGGAATTAAATGTATTAAGGGTTACATTTAAATAACGTCATATTTCAGAACGACAGCCGATATGTACTGAACATTGTCCAGTACCTATCCAGGATTTAGACAAAATGTAGTTCCTGGTCATAAACATGAGCACTCTGTTAACAGTTGTTGTGTATTACAAACATTATCACACCCGTTCTAGAAATTATTCAAATGCAAAGCCAATCCTTGGTTATTCTCACAAGAAAATCATACCATAAAATCAAACCTCTTCAGTTTAAGTGTAAAACTTCACATTTTTGTATTAACTAACTCAACAGTTATCTAAAAATCTAGAAATCATACCCGGATAAATCCACACTCGTGAAATGATCTTTACACAGCCATGTACCGAGTTCAGTCAGTATCGTCACGAATTCGCCGTAAAATTTGTTACGGAGGTTGGTGTTACTATTTGCATATGTTTTGAATCCGGGTATCATATATCATAGCTATCCAACTATTTATTTGATACAATTCAAACATTAAAACAAAATATGCACATCTATATAATCCTAATTTGCTGAAACCCGAAATCGAATCAATCAATAAGATATAAATATAATGATAAATTGTATATGAAACATATTTTAAGCACTGTAATGACCTATCGTTAAACAGTTTATTTCATACATAAAAGACGTTAGAACTGCTTAAAGTAAAAGTATTGTATAAAGGGTCGTTTGTACGCTAAAGTAAAAGTATTGTATAAAGGGTCGTTTGTACGCTAAAGTAAAAGTTTTGGTCAGGAGACGGAACGATCTTTTTGTACGCTGAAATAGTAGAAATATTGGTCAGCAGACTGAACGATCGTTTTTGTACGCTGAAATAGTTGAAGCATTGGTCAGGAGACGGAACGGTCTTTTTTGTACGCTGAAATAGTTGAAGCATTTTTTATTTTTTTTTTTGTTTTTTGTTTTTTTGTTTTTTTATGGTTCAAATATTTTACTTCCTCAGCAAATGTTTGAGGAGGATGCCAGAGTTGAGGAGCCCTGGGATCATCCCCCTTTACAATGTATTGTCCTCTCATAGGAGGGCTTTCAT
>JAUMHH010014819.1:0-10948 GCA_032359455.1 Chlamys rubida
GTAAATGCTGGCGTATGTTTTAGCGTGTGATGAGGGCTTCAACTTCAAGGGCTGCATAGGGTATGTGTGCCTTGAAGTCCTTTAGTGTTGTGCATTGTACTGCTGCTATGGGAAGGAGATTCCATTTGTTATTTTGTGTGGAAACACGGACATAGATAGCTAATTCCGTGGTGGAAAGAATGAATATTTGTAGGTGTCCTTTGTAGCAGATATGTGTTTGTATGGCGTAAGGGTGTGCATGCATATGTCTGGTTCGAGGGTAGGGTATACGGGTGTGTGTTGGGTTTATATAGTACAATTTTGTAAAAAAAAAAAAAGGATCATTCTTGTGTGAAAGCGCCGTGCTTGTAGTGTTGGCCATTGTAGTTTGTGGATCATGTCTGTTACTGAGCTGGTGTTGTGGTATCCGTTGTTTACGTAGCGTGCTTCTCTTCGTTGTGTTTTAATCACTTGACAATTTGTTATAAAACCCGCTCGTGACTGAAACCTCAGACGAGTACATCCTTAACATAAAATTGACCACTATATACACGGAATTAGATGAGATATATAAGTCCTAGCTATATATCATTGTTGTCGTTGCTACCGAATTTTTTACTTCCCTTCCGTCCCTTTCAATCGAATCTACGACTCCTATCGAATGCACCGATCGCAATATTGTGGACTTCAAAAAGAACGCGCCTTTAAATTAATGTGTCGTATTTAAACATTTTCTTTCGGTTCTGCCAGTGGATTAATTTGGTTAATTAGAGAATTCCCAAAACTAGTATTTTTACATTATACAAGATATTTTGTTGAAAAAACAATAATATGAAAGCTTTAAAAAATATTTCATCCGTTTTCTTCTGGTCATGTGACTGTTTTTCTTTTCCCAAAATGGCGGATGGTTTATTGTGATGTTCGGACCTGTCGCCGCGAGGGTTGACATGTTTGACAGTTGATATAGATATGTGATCGCCTTGCCAGTATTGAATCGTCTCTAAGCTGACGCTCAATATGGAAAGAAAGAGATCAGACGATATTGTATCACTTGATTCCTGGAATGAGGCCATCTCAACACCTGAGAGTGAATCACCAAAGTCCCCAGCGGACGCATTCATGGACGCGAATTGTGGTAAACAGTATAGTAAAAAACGATCAGCTGTGCGGAGAAACCATCGCAGTAGATCTCATAGCGATCGTGACAGGGATCAGGCGAAACAGCCAGACTCCCTGTTACTCAGTCCCTCCAAGTTTCTCGATCAAATGAAAGGAAATAGATCTACTGGGTTAGCATGTGCTATTGAGTCACGAGAACCGGACGTGTTTCAAGACCGGTTAATAGAACGAGAGTCGCACACAGGTACATGTATGAAAACTAAACGAGAAAATGAATTTGGGAAAAAATTTCCAACTTCAAGTTCAAGTAGCTCGACTGAAGATCAGAGACAAGCAAAGATAGTGCAAGGATGGGTTGGAGAGTGCGAGGAAGACCAGCCTAGAAGTGTATGTCAAAGACATAGATCAAAGACAACCAACAGTCAGCAACAACACCAGAAGTATAAACATCACTCACAACAGTGTGACCGCTGTCAACAGCAACAATCCAGCTGTGGTAAACCCAAAGTAATGTCACAATCGTGGCAGACGCAACCTCACCAATACCAACCCCAGCACCACCCACGGTATCCCCGCCAGAAACACTGGATGGCCCACGAACGGCTCAACAATGTGTTGCAGTACCCATCAACGGCCACATATCCTCCAACAGCTAGAAGTACATCCCATTCCTCTCAAAATGAAGATGACATTGACCAAAGTGAAAAGATGAAAAACAAAATCTTGTCTGTTTGGAACAATGTTCGATATGGTATGAATTCTTATACAGAATGCAGTATGTCATTTTGTCACAATCATTAACATTTGTACCAATTAATCAAATGAATGATTGTTTTAAGTTATCATCTTATCTTGAAATATCTTGCAGTGTTTGTAATATTGCACCTTTGACAAGAATGGTCAAATATAATTGGGTCAGAGTTGACATGTGGTGACCAATGGCCATGTAACTTTCTATGATGGGTCCTAATAATTAACACATTGACACACATGGCAATGCTTATTGCTTCAAAACTGAAAGAGTTGGTCTTTTTCTTTTACATAAAACAAATTAAATGTATGTAAATATAGTCTTTTAATCAGGACTGAGAGTTGTCTCCCTTCTGCCAGTTGCAAACACAGTATAGCAAAAGTAATACAAAGAACATTTTGAAGAACAGAGCATTTTGGGTAAATGGCAATGTCAGCTGGATACAAAAAAGCTAAGTCATAGATATTGTCTACGTCCTTGTTCCATATACCCATTTTAAGCAATTTGATTCCTACAAATATATAAACATTTAAAACATATAGGTATGCAGTATATTTGGAAGGATTCAGTGTTGTATGGGATTATATGGTTGATATTACTTTTTTTACCCAAAGATATAATTGTACCTATAAAATGTCATAAATGCAGATAAGCACATATTTTACTTTTTATTTTTTAGGCTGGACTCTGAAGACTAAGACAAGTTTTAAATGTGACAGTCCCATATTTCTGCTTGGCAAGTGTTACCACATTAGACCAAGTGGTAAGCTAAAGAACTTTTAAAATATTTTGGGGATTGAAAGTTTGTCAAATATGTTGAATTTGTATTGCTTCTTATAAAGTTTCTTTGTGTGCTGTAGATCATAAAAATGAAAAATTTCTTAATTTGCAATTTGTATTTTTAAATAAATCAATACAGTGTAACAACGTAATTGGATGTAGAAGGTAGAGATTTATATAAATTATTGAATGTATCATAATTGTAATGTGACTGCCAAATTTATCTGACAGTAAGCCCTGCCTGGAAAAAGCCCATACCTTTTGCATTTCTGTGCAAATGCCAACAAATTGGGTTACATTGTCTTCTAATATGCCCACCCCTTACTTAAATTGTGTTGGCCCCTCCCCTCGGGCTTGTTGCAGGACATGTTAAAGTAAATATGTTTGTATTTATATGCATATAAACAAAAAGAAATTGATAAAGCAGATATAATCAAATAATTTTATTGTCACTTCTGTAAAGAATTAAAATGATCTCTTCATTTCAGATGATGCTCCAGCTCCAGGGGACAAAATTTGCATGGTCCCAACAGTGGAGAAGTTTAAACAGGACTTCTCTAGTCAGCTGTGGTTCACCTATCGCCAAGACTTCCCAGCCATCTCTGGCACAAAGCTTACATCAGACTGTGGATGGGGCTGTATGCTCAGGAGTGGTCAGATGATGGTGGCCAGAGCATTTGTCACTCACTTCCTCGACAGAGGTAGGACATATGAAAAGATAACTTGGGTTCAGATTGGCAGAGGTAGGACAAAGGAAGTTTTTGGGATTCAGGTTAGCAGAGGTAGGACAAAGGAGAGATTTCCAGGGTTAGGATTGCAGAGGCTGGACATTGGGTACATTTCTGGGGTCAGTTTGGCCGAGAGCTGGTCATTGGGTAGATTTCTGAGGTCAGGTTAGCCGAGAGCTGGACATTGGGTAGATTTCTGGGGTCAGGTTGGTTGAGAGCTGGGCATTGGGTAGATTTCTGAGGTCAGGTTAGTCGAGAGCTTGAGTGACACAAGTGATTTCCTGAGTTCAGGATGGCATAGAAAGTTGTAGGAAGACCATAGAGAGATTGCTGGAATTCTGGTTGGTAAAAAGAAAACAGAGAATTATTTCTTGAGTTAAAGCTGGCAGAAGTAGGATTGTTTAAATGATGGAGAATTTATAAAACTTCAATAAGTTTACCTTTTACTTGCAGACTGGAATGTGTTCAGGGATCAATCGTTAGAAGAAGAAACATTTAGAAAACAAATTATACGATGGTTTGGTGATTATCCTTGTGAACAGTCTCCATTCTCAATCCATCACTTAGTGGAAATAGGAAAAAAACTTGGAAAAGACCCAGGTGACTGGTACGGGCCGTCTTCTGTTGCACACATCTTAAGGTGATTTTCTTCCACTTTACTTTTACAAAGATTAAAAAACTATTACATTGTAATGAAACACTTTGGACATGTTCAGCTGTTACAATGAAATATAAATGTCATGGAAATCTTTGACATTCTGTGATTGTTAACGAACAGTTATGGTTTATTGATGGGCTTTAAAAAAACCATTGTGGCATGTTGACATTATACAGTAAAAGTCTACTCACCCAAACTTTTGGGGCCCAGATCAATAGATCAAAGTACATGGTATTATATAAATCCAAGGATAGTTCAATATCTTTTTTCATGATGATACAGAATGTCACCCTGAGGGTATCATTGTCTACAAAAGCACATTCAAGTAGTGTTACTATACTCAGTATACTGTCACTTCTATAAAGGAAAACAACATTTAAATATATTTTTTGTTTTGTTTAACAAAATATAAAATACTTTGAATTTGAAAATATGTCGGCAATGTCAGCTGAGATCGTGAAGTTAAACTGGGATTGTAAATGTGCATATCTTTGACAGAGATGCCATCATGAGGGGATACTCATCTCAGCCAGTCCTGGCAGATATCTGTATATATGTGGCACAAGACAGTACAGGTATGTAGTATTCACAGGAAATGTGTAACCAGTTTACTCAACATCATGTGAAGGATTCCAAACATGAAGTGCTGTTATGATTAAATCAACATTGATAACGATATCACACAATAGGGTCCCAAACGCATGTAAACCATATATAAGTCAAATGTTGTTGCTACATAATAAATTACTTTCTTTTTGTAATACTATATATTTAACAATTCATTCCCTTTTTTTTGCAATCTGTTTTTAAATTCAGAATCACGTAATACATTGTGTAGAAGCCTAGCAAGTACTTGAATGTATCATTCTAATATATGAGCTGATTGTCAATTTGAAAGGTCTTTTTCAATACAATGAGATTTAGTGGTAAAGTCACCTCTGGTAATAAAGTTGACTACCATATAAACAAAGTATCTTTGATATCCTTATTTGAAAGCTTAAGGCTTATGTACTAACACCTTCCCAACACATACACAGATAAAATAAAAAAATGCATTTTCTCCTTTTCTTCCTCAAGTGTACAAAAAAGATATTTACGAGATGTGTACAAAAAGGCAAAGAACAGTTACAAATCTGACAAGTTCCTCAGAATCTGAGACAGATGGAGCCAAAAATAAATCACCACCGGAGGAGGAGGAGTGGAGGCGAGCAGTGCTCATAATGGTGCCAATACGTCTGGGGAGTGAGGAGATGAACCCTGTTTACGGACCGTGTATCAAAAGTCTCCTGGCTCAGGATAACTGTATCGGTGTTATAGGGGGGAAACCTAAACACTCGCTGTACTTCATAGGTTTCCAGGGTAAGTCAGGTAGAAGTTTCTTGGATAATTAAACCATAAACAGGTTTTACGTGTGTAAAGCTAAATATAGGTTTTTATGGTCATGTACCCAGTATAGGTTTCAAGGACAAGTCATTTCTCCAGGGTAAGTTATTATAGATTTCCAGGCCTAGTTACAAATCTGCTTTCCTGGTTGTTTAAGCCATTCATAGGTTTCCATTTCCCAGGGTGTATCATTTATTGTTTGTTTTGGGTAACTCAACATTCCTAATAACTGTAAGTCATTTAAAGATTTATATGTTTTCTGGATGTGCCATATATAGGTCTCGGGATTAATGATACATAGGTTTCCTAGGTAAGTTACACACAGGTTTCCAGGGTAAATAATTAAAAGGTTTCCTGGGTAGGTAATTTAAAGGTTTCCATTTTCCAGTGCAAGTCATTTACTGGTTTCTGGGGTATGGTATATCTATGTTTTCAGCGTAAATGATATAAAGGTTTACCTTGGTACACAGTATTGAAGTCATTTATAGGTTTCCAGGGCAAGTAATAAGTGGTAAGTTTGATAAAATTCAAGGAGTTGAATCCTGGTATTTACTCAGTGATCTACATTAGATACGTATTATTCACTTTGTAGACATTGTATATCAATAGATATGTATCTATTTTTAAGTGATTGATCTATTTTCTATATGATTTAATGCGGGTCTATTTTAGATGACAAACTGATCTACCTTGATCCCCATTACTGTCAGGAAACCGTCGACACAAGGGAGAGAAACTTTCCTGTACAGGTACGACAATATATCTCGCCCATAATACACTGGGTACATGTTGATACAAACGTCACTGTTTCCGAGTCCAGTTAAGAGGCCAATGAGTCATTGTTTTAAGTTTTCAGAAACATATGCTTTTAGCTCACCTGGCACGAAGTATAAAGTACAAAGTTTCATTTAGTCACAAACATTCTTAATTAAGCCAAGGAGACGTAATATATAAAAATATTTGCAAAAAAACACTTTTAGTGAGAACATTTTCTCATGATTGTTTCAATGTCCAGTTGAGCGATACAGGCCCTCTAGGCATCTTGTTTGTTATTTTTAGGCATTTATTTTGAAATTATACATGATTTTGTTAGAAATTTCAGTGTTTTGAAATTATCCCATGTGCAAAAAATTGTCTATTAATTAAGGCTAGTTATGATTGAAAGTCTGAATCAACATACCGGTAAAGTACATTGTACTATTTTGACAGGTCTTCACCATAACTTCACTAAAACCAAATGATTCATGCTGCTTTATCTCCCAAAAATAAGATCCACATAACTTGCTATTTTTGAAACAGAAAAAATGCATGTCAAATGAATGACTTGGTTATATAAGCAGTGAGTGGTATACAATATATATATGTATAGAACTTATACACAAACAAATATATTCCAGCTTGATGTCACCTTGTCACCTGTTTGAATCCTAACAGATATCTTGACTTACTGTTAATTACTGTTAATTACTTTAAATTACGCAATATTTTGTAAATTTATATTCAGCATCAATTGTGAATTCAAATACAACAAGAACAATTACTTACACTAAACGTGAAACATTCAAACATCATACATTCCAGCTGAAGAAATATGAAATATCATCCTTGCAGATAAGTATTGATACATTGTAGGTCAATGCACACATTTTCAGTTTAAATTTCCAGTGTATGATGACGAGTACTAAATGATATGGGTGCCTCTAATTAATGGTATTTTATTTGTAGTCCTATCATTGTCTGTCCCCGAGGAAAGTCGCTTTGTCCAAGATGGACCCAAGTTGTACTGTAGGTTTCTACTGTAAAACCAAGAAGGAGTTTGAGACTTTTGTAACACAGTCTGAAGCGGTAAGTATAAATCAACTGATGTAGGTTTATCGTACAGGTCATACCTGGTATGGCACAACTTGACTACTACAGTGTGCCATATATATTTATCCTGTGCTAATCCAGGGAGAGAAACACATAATCTTTGACTGAAATTATAGGAAGTGGGCTGATAACAGTACAATGAAATTGCATTTGTGAGCATTTCTACTGAACTGCACTAGTATGAAAATGAACTTTTTGGCTTATTGCAGGATACAAATGAAAATTTAGAAAATGACCTAGCACCCTTGCAGTTGTTAAAGGAGAGATAAGATTCCAGTATGACAAGATGTGTTACCTGCTTGTGTAAAATACTGAATGTTAAAAAGTAACTTGTGATATCAAGAATACATTAACCTAATGTATTACCTTTGTTGAATTTTGTACTAGGTCCAGAGCATGTTGTTGAAATGTGTACTAGGTCCAGAGCATGTTGTTGAAATTTGTACTAGGTCCAGAGCATGTTGTTGAAATTTGTACTAGGTCCAGAGCATGTTGTTGAAATGCCAGTTGGATTGACAGATATTCCTGTGGTCACACATCACTAGTTACATAGTGAGAACAGTGAATCTTGTCTTAACCAAAATGCACAAGACTTTTTTGTCAGGAATAGATCGACTGTATACAGATTTCATTTACAAAGAAATGTGTGCGAGGTCAGACAAAGTTGAAGACCAGGTTTTCAAAGACTGACTAGCTTATAACAAGTTGTTATAGCTATTTTCAAAATGCTACTTTTGAGACAAACTGTTGTATCTGAAAACTACTAATTTTTTCTTTCTATAGACGAACATTTTTTTATCCTGTACATTAAGTTAAAACTCTGAATTTCAATATTTATGAAAAATATACAAGATGAAAGATTTGTGAAAATTAATTATGAGACTTTGAACAAATTGGTTGAGACTTATATAAGGATCTGTTACACTAGAAGATTTACTCATATGTACATCAATAACTTCTAAATATACCTTTCTCTTCTCCCAATTCCACAGATGGTGTCACCACCGAAGCAGAAACTGTCATACCCCATGTTTGTATTCAGTGAAGGGCGTGGGTCTGAACTCAATTTTGACAGCCTGAGTCTTGAGGAAGACAAACTGCTACGTATCAGACATGTCAAAACAGATAAGTACGGTCGTGTACGATCTTCAACAGTCGATTCTGAGGAGTTTGTAGTGTTGTAGTCATGGAAAACTTTAATTTTCACTAAAATTAAAGATATTTAAATAGAAACAGACCATTTCTCAAAGGCTTTTTTCCTGGTATTATTTTAAAGTCAACCAATATTAGAATGTACCATGGGCTGTGATCAGTTGGGTGTCTGCAAAGAAATGTGATTTTGCATATAATCAAGCAAGGAAACTGTCGTCAGATAAAAACATCTCCTTCAATCAACTGACCAGAGGTGAAGTTCTTGCCTTCTATGAGTCCAGTATAACAATGACTTAAACATACAGAAATGACATCTTATTTAAGAAAGTTTTTATTTTAGAAACTGACACCGATTGCATGGATTGAATTATACTGAACTGATGTTAGATATATGGTTGAGATTGTTTTTGTCATTAATTTTTGCATATAGTTGATATACCGTAAATCTGGTTATTTTTACCTAGGTTAATTTTTGCAATACTCTAGAAAATATCTGCGGTTTTATTTTAACTGGTCTATATTTTGCAAATTGGGGAAATAGGAAAAAATATGACTACCATAAAAATATCCCAATTTAAGTTTTTGAGCAAGTTGCACTTCTGAGATTATGGGAATGTGAAAAAAGAAATAATGGAATCCTTGTATCAGTTGTGTGTTGTTTGCCTTGATGTGTATATTAATATTGCAGTATCCACATTTATATGTGGAACAAAATAGGTTCCTGTACCGACTCATTAAAAATGTCATCACGATGGTTTAAACAGCGATGGTTTGCATGTTAAAATAGGATAAAATTGACATATACATATGTAGTAGAATCTTCCCTAGTGACCAGAACTCACCAATTTTTATAGGTTAACACAAACCTATCCACCGTACGTACACTACAACAATAGAACCCTCTATACTCTGGCCACAGGCTAAGACCTTGCCAGATTTTGTAAACACTCTTCAGATAATCGGATACTCTGACACAAGTTTAAAGATATTTTAAAAGTGATTTGTTTTACAGTATTTCATCTCAAGTTGCAAATTTGAACTAGCAAAAAAGTGCAAAAATAGAACCACAGTAAAAATATCCCTTTTTACGGTTTGTACATTAATAAGATTATTGAGATTTTGTTGTTTGGTCTCACTGCACTGTAGAGGCGAGTGATTTTCTGCACGTTTGTAGTTTGGGGAGGGAATACGGGGAATTATTGGGTAAGCAGCCATTTGTAGAAGGGCTCAATTTTTACATTTATTTATAAATCGACTTGATTCTCACATATTAAATTTTTAAAGTGAGATGTGATATCAATATTATATTATATTTTGATTTATGTAGATATAGGGACAGAATTAATTAATTATTGCTGTTATGTCAACAACTGTTTGCCTATGATGTGGATATTTTTAATTTTGACTTGTTTTCAAGTACAAATTATCTAGAATATGGACAAAAGGACTAAATTTCTAATCCTAATCCATCATTGTAGCACTTTTGCATATCAAGTCGAAGACATCAATATTCAAAATCTTTGCTCGTGTCTTAATCTCTATACAGGAAAAAAAGTTATTTAATGCATTTTGAAATATTTTTTCTTGCCATTGTGTAAAAAAATATATTGCTGACAATGATATATCAATATGCACTAGGGATGTCAAGATAAAGATTTGGGCCGTTTTCGTTTAAATGCTTAAACCGGTCGGATGTTTGTTTATTAAATAAGGTCGGACCTAGTAATCTGATGCTGCTTTCAGGCGAGCCTTGACAAAGCTTTGCAAGCTAAGGCCTGCATAAACATTTGCAGGTTCGCCAGGATTTATACCCGAAAATGTTATATTTAATAAATATGGACAAACTAGTTGTTCCGCATAAACAAAATAGGCCCTTGGTGTACCACAATATATTGCACACAAGATATAAAAACGTTTTTTCTTTCTTGAGAAAACATGCAATTGAATCAGAGTTGGAGGTGTGTAAATGTTATGATGGAAATATTCTGTGATTTTGTAGATATTTATTTAGTTTTGTTTGAAATGCATAAATGGTATCCCAGAGATACAGGATGTCCTACCTTTAGCTACAAGATTTATGTAGCGCATAGTAAACGTATACTATGTATATTGTTTTTAAGTAAATTTCATATTTATGAAAATTTCTCTAATTTTGATTTAATTTATGTTGTTATCAAGTGAAATAAAAAAGAATGTTATTGAATTACGATTTCAGTTGTTTTTATGTATAAGGACAAAGAGCAAACATATGGCAGTTGAAAAATATTGTGTTTACAAAGTAAGTTAAGAAGTGTAAACCATTAACCAAACTGATTCAACTTTATACATTTTTTGATAACCAATGTATACATTGTAGGGATTACACTCAAATTACCTTGACCTTTTACAGAATGATGTAAAAACTATACGTTTCACATGTACCTAGAAAACTATACGTTTCACATGTACCTATAAAACTATACGTTTCACATGTACCTATAAAACTATACGTTTCACATGTACCTATAAAACTATACGTTTCACATGTAC
>JAUMHH010014830.1:0-10948 GCA_032359455.1 Chlamys rubida
ATTGTAACATTTAATTTCATAACAAATTCCCAATATCCGATAGCCAACTTTCCATCTAACCTGGTCAAGAGCAACATAAAGTAAAATATCAAAATTTCAACATAGCATGTTGTCCTTTTTCTTGAGATAATCGTCTGCATGTAAATGAGTTTGCATGCTAAGAGTTACTTCCCTTGACAAAGTATTTCACATGTATACACTGAATAGCAGTACTGTTAAAAAGTACGATCGGCTGTGAGCGGTTCCGAGTTAAACCGCTATAAGTTCTGCTATATTGTTTCCAAACACTTCAATTACAAAGAACTGTTTATTTTTTGTAAATTTTACCGCAATATGTGTTTATAAACATTTTCAGACATCTGACTTTGCCCCCATACTTATTTTTTCCTGTTTCTTGTAAAACACTTATGTTTATACTTCCAGGATGGGATATCATCCGATCTTAATGAGATTTGATTTTGTTCAGCTCCCATTTTTAGCCAATATGCGCATTTGCTTTGGACTTGCTTTGATTTTTAAGTAAAAGTTATTTCCGTTAAAACATTTCCTCTTCTAGTGATGCAGGGATACTTATAGTTGATGTAATGTTTACTTAAAATTTCAACCTACACAGGATTTCACATACAAATTTGCACTGATTTGAAACTTTACCAAGTGAAGGTCAATTCGGGAATTTCAGACCTTTGTGAAGCAGAAATACTTTCATCAAGATGTCTAAACAGTTTAAAAGTAAGAGTAAATTGATTGAACACATTTATTCTTAGAACTATATGTTAAGGTCTCTGTGACCTTAATACAGGGCAACATAAACCCCACGTGGGTGATTCTAATATCTTACTGATCAATGGTTTAAAGCTCTGTGACCTTAATACAGGGCAACATAAACCCCATGTGGGTGATTCTAATATCTTACTGATCAATGGTTTAAAGGGGCCGCGGTGGTCAAGTGGTTAGGGCGTCTGACATTCTGTTACCACAAGCCCTCCACCACTGGGTCGCGGGTTCGAGACCTACATGGGGCAGTCGCCAGGTACTGGCCGTAGGTCGCTGAAAACGTTGCACCTATTTGAGATTAGAATTTGTATTAATCAGTCATCAGGGCTATTCCAGACCTGATTGTACAGAGGTTATTTCATATGCTAATGCATTTGACTGTAACATACATATTTCAGTGTTATTCTTAATTCAGTGCTTTTTGCGTTTAATATATTGCACATAATAATGACAGCAATTTCTGTATATTGTTTCTGTTATTTAGTCACCCACCAATTCATCAATGTACCGACATGATAAAATTTGATAATGCACGAAAATTGGCGAGGGCTAAAATTAAATAAGTACATTAACAGTATAGTGATGGATGTTGGAGGTCTCCAAAAAATGTCTCTACACAAATAGTTCTGGAATAGCCGTAGCTGTCCCTACACAAATAGTTCTGGAATAGCGTTTGTGAAATAAAAACAAGCCGACTCGTGTGTTAGCTGGTGATAAGATATACATTTGTACAAATTACATACATACAAGCATACAATCAGGACATCTTCTTCAAAGTTTATCAACATAATTCATAATCATAATAATGTTTCGTAGCTGTACATATAGATTAAACGTAGTCTCTGAGAAAAAGCAAGGGAAAAAATAAAAACAATTTCTCGACAGAGGATGGTGTGAAGCCATATATAATTAGTTAATGGTCCGACTTACAGGAAAACAACACAAGTCTAAGACTTGTACATTTGTCCAACCACATTTCACAAGTGCAAAAAGAATAAACAGAGTCTAATCTGGTTGTATACATGAATCACATATATTGGACAGAAGAATGTTTTTCAGAGTAAATTTACAAAACATACTTCAACACATTTATACCCCAGTAGCTTCCATTTGATGCCAATCACAATATTAATCCTCACAAAAATAGGAACAACAGAAAGACAACTCTGAAAACAATTGATCCGAAAAATAGAGATGATCAGACTTAACTCATTCACCCCTGAAATTTCATAATGAACTATTCCAACCTTTGAATTGGACGAGTTCAAATGTGTGTTCAGGGGTGAATGAGATAAAACGTTTATAACACATCTTTCCTGGTACATATCGGCATAACTAGGAGATGAATGTTGATGGTGTAGAATGGCTTTATCATCACATTCGACACAAGAAATGTTTCTGATCAAGCGTCTGAATCATTTGTGCTATCCTTCTGACAAATACAGTGTAGATGTTTACGATTTCCCTGGTGTTGCTACTCCAGGTAGGTAACACAACTTTATATACAAACTGCTGACGGCGATGATCAGAGGAGTGGGTGAACCTATCACTTCTACGATTGTACAATGTTCCTGGTGGTCAAGGCGTCGTAACACATTGGCGTTCACAGGTTGTTTCATCCGTTTGTTATTTTACTACAAACCATAGCAAACATTGCTGTAAATCACTATTTCTATAAATACTTATCATCATGCTCAAAGCAAAACATTCTCAAGGTTTTAACCCTTTCACCACTGTAGACCACAATTGACTCATCCATATCAATGCATGACAGAGTCTACTAAAGTTACATAGGGGTGAAAGGGTTAACTCATGAAATTGACAAACACAATTTTATCTTGTTTCTTTTCAACTGTTTGTGAAATATTTCAACAAATGGCCTACTCTCCCCAGTTTACATGAAAATAATAAAAAAAAAAGAAGAGAAAAAACAAAAAAAAGCCAACAAAACACAAGAGATTAATGTTATAACGTGGCCATGTGTGCGGGTTAAATTACACAACAAAATCTTGTCTATGTGATGTTTTTCGCTCAGACACCATTTTTTTTCTGCTTCTGTGACGAGAAAGTTTCGCCTTTACAGAAGTGTCAGCCAAAAATGAAGATGGTCTCTGATGCGATGGTCCCAAGAACCAAACCATTAAACTCCTTGCTTACAGGAATAGGTAACACATGTATTAACACTCCGAGGCAGTCAATTACTCCTCGATACATTCAAACTGAAGTTGACAGATGGACAGTGCGACATTACAAAAGTGCAATCGACTTTCCAGCTGTGGTGAGCTGAAAACCTTGGTTAACCAATAATGGACTCATCCATATCAATGCATGGCAGAGTCTACTAAAGTTACATAGGGGTGAAAGTGTTGGAACTAATAAAAATTGTTCGATCAAGACAGAAACCTTCCACTTGTGAAATGTAGTTAGTATCCCCACAGTGGTTACACAATTCTCCCCAAACTTTCACACTAGCACTTCTGGCGTCTACCACTATTATAACGGGAATAGTTCTTCCCCCTATATTAACGGGTAGCTACCACTGTACAAAACGGCAGTGTTTTCCCGGGCTATTACAGCTACATGCACCAACCCAGTCGATAAGTAAATAAAGAGCTTCAAAACCCTAGTGTATTATAGGTCTGTTCCTCTGGCTATAAATGGTTTGTAGAAACTGTATTTTGAGGAGTTTTCTATATAGACGGCGGGTCCGCCAGTATCCAGTGTTTGGTCGGAGACATGTTTGTATTTCTCGACTAGATGGCATTCTTGAATTATTGGGGAGAGCACTGAAATTTAAACAGTGCTTTGTAAAGTTTGCCCCATGTGAAAAACTAGTCTTCAAAATTAACCATCATAATTAGACAAGCAAGTTTCACATAAAAAATAAAATCTTTTCGGGTAAAAAAAAGATATCTTTATTAAGAATGTTTTAATAGAAAATTTTGGATTACTGTGCAACACTATGGCTTAATCCTGTTTATCTACAATAAGTTGCCGTACCATGGTCAGACACGATACACAACATACGGCATGGTACGAAGATGCGATCACAGTAGCTCTCCACGCATATGTATATATATATTTGCTCCTCTCAGAGTACTGGCAAATTTTCCTCGTTAACCCTTTCACCACTGTAGACCATAATGGACTCATCCATATCAATGCATGGTAGAGTCTACTTAAGTTACATAGGGGTGAAAGGGTTAAACAACAAAAAAATACCATTTACATGTACACAACTATAGAAGACTAAAATGTTCTAAATCGAAGTTAATCTGTTACAACAGCACGCAACATACATACAGGTCAACCTAAGGTGTATACTTGGGCCAAACAGAGATTTCTTGAACCAATTAAAAATTATGTATTTCCACTTCTTTTGGATTTTTCCTTTGGATTTTAAGGTGGACCAACCAATTATTATACAAAGGCATAGAGATAGCATTATATAATTGAATAGTAGCAGTATAAAATTGGCCAAAAAATATAAGACTGGAAATGAAATACTCTAGTAGGAAAAGGAACCGTTTTTTCGCCTTCTTTTAATATGTGTACAATATTACTAAGATAGGATACTTGATTAAGATTAAAACATCTTAAATAGACAAATATAAAAGAAACCTTCTCATAAGAATAAAATCCAGTGTTTATACCCATTTCCCTTCAATTTCGACACCTCATTTAATTTGAAGCAACTTGATCCATTTCTCTACATTATGCAAATAGTCATTCGAACATGAACTGAAAATGACATTTAACACATTCACCCCTGAAAACACATTTGAACTCTTCCAATTCAAAGGTTGGAATAGTTCATTATGAAATTTTAGGGGTCAATGAGTTAAATAAAATGTCTCAATTAAAATTTCTTTATCAAACCAGCATACTTTCCAAAAACTAAAAGCAACCTTAGTAGATTGTATATTTTTACTAGCATACAACCTGAATTACTGGGTTTGATAACAACATTATTTCGGCAAGATTGGCTACCAGGTTTACAACGGTACACCGGAAGTAGTTTGCTTGCGTAATTAAATCAGGGAAATGAAAATGAGCATGAAATAACAGGTAACAAACAAATACATTCCATTAATAACTCATTCCATTAATAACTGAGGGATCTTGGTGCCAACTATTTATACGATCTTCATTAATATAATTAACATTAAATATACGATCTTCATTAATATAATTAACATTAAATATACGATCTTCATTAATATAATTAACATTAAATATACAATCTTCATTAATATATTTAACATTAAGTATACGATCTTCATTAATATAATTAACATTAAGTATACAATCTTCATTAATATAATTAACGTTAAATAATAATTACATGTTTTATTTTTTATCTGTTGGATAGGTAGCCTTGTCAACAGTAACTGTATATTACGGAACCTGTGAGTTGAAACTTCACACAACTTCACGGGTCCGACATCGTCCTTTCAACTTATGTTTGTCACCTATATAACTACACCGTACAGAGAGTGCTACATGTTCTTTCTGTTCTCAACCTGTGAATACCATTAACCATTTTGAGGGTATGATACGGACAATGTTTACAGTGGTTTGACCTTTAACCTTGACCTGAGAGTGTTACATATTGTTTGGTCATAATCAACATATATCTATAAAGTTTATAAGACAAGGGTTTTAACCGACACAAACAAACACGTAGACAACTTTAATTATAGGGGTAAATATAAATTGTTACTCTAGATTACGAAGTAATCAACAAACGAAACCTGACCAATTCTATAACCACACCAACATGTATATATTATTACCACGACAACAATTACATTTATGAACAATCTTTTCTTAAAAACAACATGTGATATGCAATTAAATGTAAAAAAAGAAAACCACTAATAATCTAAATGTAACAGCTGAATTCATTTTTTACATGTCAACTCTCATTAAATCATACCATCATTGGTAATAGAACTAGTCTACCCAGCTGTACAAATGAGTAACACCATATGGGGGGGGGGGTTTAATGCATATGAACACTTCAATCCCTAGGATCATGTGCTGGCAGTGGGTCCTGGGGTAAAAGGCCAAAGCGGGGCAGTCACCAGGTATGTGGGGCAGTCACCAGGTAAGTGGGGCAGTCACCAGGTACCTGTCACAGGTCTGTGGTTTTTCACCAGGTCATCTGGGTTTTTCCAACACCAAAACCTGACATCTCCTTAAATGACCGTAGCTGTTAATACACAACCAAACCACTATATTGGGAAGTACTACTTTGTGGACAAAAGTCCTACAACATTTTTTTACAAGTCCCTTAGTGTGAAAAAGAAGCTGTGATTCTAGACTACCCAGTCTACTACAAATGTGCAGGCAGTAATTCTGCGTCTGTCCAGAGATTGTATATCTAATCAAATAACATATAAGAGAAACTGAACACATTATTTATATTGCAGACTGAATACAGCTGTCCCACTCAGATAACATGCTAATTTGTGTAACAACAATGTGTATATATCTGTTTGAGGGGGTTTCCAAGGTTACAGGAGTTTGACCTTTACTATCAACACTGTCCATCACTTCTGACATTGGACACTGACCTGTCCTTATGATTTAGGAGCATCACTTCACTTAAATCTCAAACGTTGGACAGAAATACACATAAATGGCAAGAAATCACAGCATGAATGTGTCAATCAATTAAACAAACCGAAAGTCCAGGCAAATCAAACAAACATACAAACAAAAGACCGGACTAATCAATTTCACGGACAAAAATAAGAGAGTTACAAACTGAAAAATCAAACAAATTTACCGTCAAATCAAAAGTAGCAAACAAATCAAAGATCTAAACAAATCTTAAGGATCCAGCATTCTTACGGTTATGACAGACTCAACCTTTCGGACCAAGTTTTGCTGGAATGCATTATGTCATTAAGACCATAAATACTTAGGAATGTGACATGAATTCATTGCATACAATCGGATCAAACACCTCGACAGAAGTCGGACTTACCAGACAGTATGGAGAAGGTTTTAAGATGTAATTACTTAGAAAGTATTGTAAATTAGCTCTGGATAGGTGACTGCACAGTACAACATTGCTGTAAAACCATTTCAACAACACAAGGGTATAATCAGTATACTTAACCCTTTCACCCCTAAGTAACTTTAGTAGACTCTACCATACATTTATCTGGATGAGTCCATTATGGTCTACAGTGGTGAAAGGGTTAAATTCACAATCTGAACTAAACACATGTAGTGGAACTGGAATGGGTGGATCGTCGGCGACCAGGTAGCTCAATTGGTAGAGCGTCCATCTAGAGTTCAGACGGTACCAGGTTCGAACCCATGCCTGGCTGTGCATTTCTCCACTCCTATTACATTTGGTGCCCCCTGTGACATGGGGCTACCCGAACCTGGGGTGTTAATAGTTGTGTCTTGGGGGCGAAGACTTAGAAAAAGGAGGGAGGAAAAAAGGATGGAGGAATGTAGCAGAACTGGACTGAGTCGCTCGTCGGTGACCAGGAAGCTCAATTTGTAGAGCATCCGTCTAGAGTTTGGAGGATCCCAGGTTTTAACCACAGTCTGACTGTGCATTTTTCTGCTCTTATTACACACATTCAACACATGATGTCAAAGTTATCCATTACAAGGACAGACACTGCTAGTCTAACAACTTGCATTATCTGCCTTTATGTAAATTAAGGACAAGCTAGAACGCTTTTTCAGTATATTCTTTACATTAATTATGGTTATGTGATAAAACCTGACAATAAAAGACTAAAAAATTAATTTGAAATGTAAAATATTTTTCTTGGAATTTTCTAGTTGATATGCTGGAATAGTCTGCAACCTTCTTTAATTCATTTGATAATGAACTGCAAATTTGTTTTGTTTAACCCATTCACCTCTAAGTCACATTTGAACCTTACCAAATCAAAGTCTGGACAAGTCCAATTTAAATATGTAGGGGTGAATGAGTTAGGAATTTCATGATGTTCAAAAATAAAAAAAAAAGTTCTTCAGTAAAATTGTGCCCCCCGCCCCCTTACACATACACACACACAACTGCAGCTGTTATTTATAATTACTATTCAACAACAATACCTACCATTGTTTATTTAAATTCAAAGAAATAATTAGCATGATTTGCAAATTATATGTTACCGTCATTCATCTGAGAAAATCTATGAAGGAATAGTAGTATACCTCAATGTACTGAGAGTTTCATCGTAGTTGATGTCGGCAGGACTCAGGGCGGCTACCATGGCGGTCTTAGAGTTCCCACCTGTCAAACAAATAGACCCACACGTAAGCATACTTGCAAACTCTCTCTAATTTTGAGGGAAACTTCCGATTTCGTACCTATAAAATTGAGCATTTTCAACCAGTGAATTTGCTAAACTATTCCTATTTTCGAAGATCTGTTGGTTTTATGTGAAAGAACAGCTCAAAAGATGCCATTTAAAAGTGTTATTTTCCCCCTTGGGTGTATACAGCCACATATTATATTTATTGGTGATGCTTTTAATTCCCCCCCCCCCCCCCCTGCCGGGAAAGTTTAAAAAGTTGGCAAGTATGGGTAAGGAGGAAAAATATTTGTGCCAATTCATGTCATTAATCTATTTTCCTTTTGTGGTCAAATATTTATTTCTGAATTACCAACCTAAATCTTGTAAAGGTCGACACTTGACCTATGTCGCTCCATGCTAACCTGCTGTATAAATATGTACTCGCATATTACGGGAAGTAAAACTTTGATGGACCGGCTTACACATGTTATATTTACTTACCAAGATTTTCTCTGAGGAGCCAGGTCAGGACAGAATCTCGGTATGGAATGAAATTCTCCTTTTTCTTCTTTTTACTTGACTGAAAGAAAGAAATAATACACACCTTAAAATTCAGTAATGCTACATTATTCAGAGCTTTCAAAAGGCCCTTAACAGTATGTTTTTGACTCCCCAAAATTAGCTTTGACTCTAGATTGGATTTGAAAGTTATCTTTATTTGACATGTATTTTGACTCTCCAATTTTAAGGGAAGAAGGTTTTTGACTCCTAAAATTGCTATATGACAGACAGAATTACAATTTTCACCCTTTGGAAATTTACATTGGTTTATTCCTTTACTTCCCCAAACCTTAAAAGGTTCATGTTAAAAAGTGACAATTTTTGTTTTCAACACAAAATCATGAATTCACCACTGCTGAACTTAACACTTTTCTTGAAGTTTTTTTACACCTGTCAATCTGAAGTCTGTTACCCGACATCATGCAACTTAACGAATTATTAACATAAAAAAAATAATACTGTATATAAATCATGGAAGATGCAATGAACTAACAAAACTACACATTTCAAGTTTTTATCTTTCTTGTTGACGTAATTTTTGTCATTTCTGAGAAATATCATGTAATATCTCATAATTTACAATAATAGAATTGTAAAAACTATATCCTGTTAACTCATTCACCCCTGAAATTTTATAATGAACTACATTTTGTATTCCAACCTTTGAATTGGAGGAGTTCAAATGTGTTTTCAGGGGTGAATGAGTTAATTTCATTTTGAGTGTAAATCCTAATGAAGGGTTAATTATGGGCTATTACCAATTGAAAAGTAACTGGACTTCAATTAATCTGATAGTTGATAGTAATTTCTCATTATTGATCATCAGCACATACCATGATCTATATTTTTAAAACTTAAAGTAAAATATTTTTTATCATAATTTTACATTAAATGGTAAGGATGTCAACTTAACACAAGGTTCAGTTTCTATGCAAATTATAGCTGTAAAAAACATTCTGATAAAAAAACTCAAAAAATATCTTTACAGTAAACAAACTACCAATGTCCCAACCAATGAAAATGAATGCAAATACATCAGTATCGTATGAGGTGACATTTTAGAGCAAGAAATTCCAATCCTATAATAATAACAAAAAAAATCTTTGTTAAAAGATGTAAAATTTTGGAAAACATTATTTCATAGATAATGCATATTTTACAGTACAAATAGATCTGATACATATTTATGTTACACTGATTTTCATTGGTTGACAATAAATATCTAGCTTCAAGTGACAAATGAAAACATTGATCTCATCAAGACAAGTCACTTCATCCAGTGTTGCTTGTGTAATGGGCGATACAAAAAGAGGAAATGAAAGATTGACACAGAAATAAACATATATACCAGGATAGATAACCACAAAAACAGGGGAGACAATCACAAAAACAGGGGAGACAAGCACAAAAACAGGGGAGACAATAACAAATACAGAGAAGAAAATCACAAAACAGGGGAGGAGATCACTGAAAGTTGTTCCGCTGGACGACATAACTTACTTTCCCAGTACTTTCTAGACCACTCTATATGGGGGAGAAGTGACAGAGAAAATTAAGAATTCTCACAGAGAAAGTAGAAATTTTTGACATAGACATTAATCTTTATTTCAAAATGAACTAATTGTTTGAAAGAGTTTCTGTCATGTGTAAATACTGCATTAAGTTAAGAATATAAACCTTTATTAATACCTTGAAATATAATTTGAAGCTGAAGGCAAAACAAACCTGTAGAAAATCACTTAAATACTGTCAAGCTGAACATCATTTTTCTTATGATTTTGATTTTGCTTTTCCGTTTCCCCTTATTTACTCTCAATTTTTTTTTTTTTTTATTTTTTTCATCTCCTTCGATTGATCACACTGGACTATTTTGTAACATTGCATATTTGACCTTCTTGCGAATGTTTACTTACACAATCGGCGAGGGCCGATATGACTTTGCCGAGGGTGGTAAGGGACTTGTTGATGTTGGCGCCCTCCTTTAGACGTGTCCCAGTGGCGCCGGTTGAGTCTGCTCGTTCACTTCCCGCCAAATCAACCAAGCTTATCTTACTGACCTGCACAGCAAAACACTTACATTAAAATATCTTTCTTTTCACATTTCTCAAGGCTATTTTATCTTTCTTTTCACATTTCTCAAGGCTATTCAAATCAATTATACATTTTAACCCTTTCACCCCTATGTAGCTGGAGTAGACTCTACCATGCATTGATCGGGATGAGTCCATTATGGTCTACAGTGGTGAAAGAGTTAACAGCATGATAAATCTGTTCACAAGTTCACAGTTACTTATAGTAATCATTTTCTGTAAATCTCATAAAAATTGTGCGGTATA
>JAUMHH010014841.1:0-10947 GCA_032359455.1 Chlamys rubida
AGTACAGTACGAGCATTTGTATAAGGTTGACATTCAAAGAAGAAGTGATAGGCATTTTCGCAATGGTAGCCACAATTATTACAATTGGAGTCTTGGACCAAGTTTGCACGGTAATGATCAGGTTTGAGAGGACTGCATTCGTGTCGTGGATTTTCCTTTGATATGTCAACTCGAAAGTTGAGTTTTGTTTTGTGTTGTGAAGTAAGATCAGAAACAAAAGTTAGATCGACATCTTAACGGTACGAGAGGCGAGCTGATCGATCAAAGTGGAGAATTCAGCAAGTAAGAAAAAAGTAGGAAATTATGTCTAGAGCGTTAACCCCGTTCAACACACAGCTTAAGGCGCAACTTTAAAGCAATACATATGAACATTGAGACAGTCAGCCATACATTTAGAGACATAGAGCTCTTTCCAAGTTTTCTATGGATTGCATTTGTTAGACTTCGCCGTAGTTTATCGAGTGTATCAGCACGTACAGGAAATACTGTTCCGATATGATATTTCCTTTGCATGGCGACGATTGTATATTTTTGTTACTAATTGATTGAGAATTTAAGATACCGAATTAATGGAGAAAATTACATAAATACATATAAAATCTACAATGAAAGTAATTAAAGCTTTTAGTGTAGATACAACGATTATAGTAGATTTAAGTATCGCATTGTTAACGCTAATTGTAAATAGAGCATTGGGGGTAATTGACGTTAAGCACCCGGTAAACTTAGCAATTGATTTATTATTACAGCACCTATCAGGATCCAGGTTACTACAGTAACACGTCAGCAGCAACAACAGCGAAGGTAGACTGGCTACCAGCCCCTAAGCTTTTATAAAGGATTTCCTGGCTGCATTTTACTACTAGCTTATCTCCCCCTAGTCTAGAATCAGACATCCAAGTGATCAAAATTATAAGATTTTTTTTTTTCTTTCTAAATGATTCAATATTCTAGAGAATGAAGCCAGTCTACAGCGGAGGGTCAATACCGTACATGCTAGACTTTCCAAAGCAAGTTGACTTCTCTAAATCGCGAATTCGCCAGGACGGACCTTAGAGATAGCCATTGATAAAACGTATCGGGACTTACAAAACACTACCGCACGGTACACTTAATGTGGAAATGTCATACTGTTGTAGTCGGCGTTAACATTGATTAGTAACAAACACATATAGAATAGTTACACTGTCAATATCCCTGATACATTGGCCACAGATTACCGACCTTGGGGGCAACTGTACTAAGCATTGTCAACTTCAACGCATCCAAACAGACAGGCAAATCTGAAATAAACCTCACACAATATACAGAAAACAAATACTTTCTATACTTTTCACGTTTAAAAAAAACGAAAGTTAATACTGGTTTAATATTAAATATATTCATTGAACTACATATTTAAGAAACAGCAACACTGATTCATGCAAATCAAGATGGCAGAGTTTAAGCATATCGTGTTGATTTCTGGGCCGTAAACTTCCGGAACAATTATTTCGCGATGATCATTTTGAGAATTAACTTTCAAGTTTGGTGACCAGTCTCTCAGTGATACGAAACAGTTTGCTAAATTGTTTATTAGGTTCGACATGTTAAGAAAATGTAATCTAAATTTTTGTTGAAAACTTGAGATGGTTGAAACCGATAGTACAACTTTCCATGTAAGCGTTATAGAATTTCCTACGCGTTGATATACGCGGATGATTACAACTAAACAGCGCAATTTAACGAAATATAATCCCTATATTTCAACGCTTCGGTATAATACAGAGCGTATTTATAACCATTTTAGATATATCATTAGGGTTTAATCTCACGGAGTTATCTACAAATGTTTATGACTTAAGCCATGATATATCCTCGTATATCTCAAATTAAGATAGGGCCATTTTTGTCGTTAACACTTTGATAAATAAAATTGAATTGAGGCAATAACTTCAACTTACCTTTGATTTTTTCAATTTTCAAACCGATATTTATTACATGTTTGATATTAGGTCTGTATTTACCATATTCGTAATATGGATAGGTCAAATGACAGGAACTAATATCATACGACTGTATGTTGCAAATAATTAATTAATGTAATGAAGATATAAGAAGTTTCAGCAAAACGAAAGAAAAGGCAACATATATTTTATATTAAAGACTTTTGTCTATCTTTCTGCTTATATTAAAGGTCTGATCAAATTGTCGAAATGTATTCCTGTGCTATTAGCTGTGTATCATTTGCTTGACACAAAGACAAAATCCGAAATTAGAATTAGACCAAAATCAAACAACAGGAAGTGAAGGAAACACGGAAAATGAAAGTCAACAATTTATTGCATTAAAGTTTATTGATCAAGAAACAAGTTAGGAAATAACTGTATTTAATTACATACAATAACCATAGAATGCATGTTATTATGAATGCTATGAATCAATGTAGGGGGCTTATAGATGACAAGGAAATAGCATCTATACTGATATGAAATAAATATGTGTTGGATTTTACCGGACATGGGCTTATTGGCGGATAAATACGTATTTCAAGTTAATCAAGTATTTCGTATTTCGAATTTTAGTTGTTTTTCAATTTATACATTAATGAGTTGCCAAGCATTCAAATCATATCCCGGATAGTTAAATGCAGATTGAGTGTTATTTCCATTCGGATACGCATTTTCTATTTGATATTTTAATTTTCGGATGTTTCATTCTCAGAGAGAATAAAGACATTAACAAACGCAGGGACATTCTTAACAAAGTAAAAGAACAAATATATAAAACCTGTCAATTTTGAAATTGACCGATGATGTTAATATCCGTACCACATCCTACAAGGCGATTTATAACAAACCTCAAACCACTTGAGCCGCGACTGAATGGGCCGAAAACTGACGGATCACTGGTCGGCCGAAAATTATTAAAATAACTATCTCACTAATTGTCTGACGATTGGACTAACAGTAATTCGATCTATCTGTATGACAAGTAGAGTTTGACGCTAATCTATCACGCGCTAGTTACTAGGGTCAGAGGGAGGCGTTGGAAGGGGACATCGACTATAATCATGCGCATTTGTTCACGGGCGTATGAGAGTGTGATTATGCAAAGGGTTAAAAGTGATTCAAAAGTATGCTAATGTTAATGTTTTTGTTTGCATACGCATTTGGTATTGGGTTTTTTGTCAAGAATACACTGCACATAAAAGAAAACACTGGTTAACAGCTTTTGTGCTTTTCATATGATTACATTTACCACCAATTTAAAATTCCTTAATGCAATTTAGAATGTTACAACACATTACAAATACATTTGTATATAGAGGTTTTTTTGAGAGTCTTGCCTTTTGGATTTCGATACCATTCTTTATTTATGAGTCGGGATAACTAACGTTTCTAACATCAAAACAATGTCCACCGTCTTTTCTTTCACCTTTTTCACCCATAAAACTCCTCCAGAGCCTCGTCCCATGGTCGATTCTCTCAGAGACAAGCTGATCGTCCATCGCATCGTTCATGGGAGGATCTTTATAATGAATAACTTAATCACATGTTTTGCGTGAAGTTACTTGTTGTGAAATCATATAATACATTTATTACAAAAATTGATCACGATGGATCGGGAAACGACAAAATATCTATCATCTGTCCACTGTTTAGAGCATCGTCTTACCCCCAGGTGTTAGTCGGGGAAGATACCACCATGAGCTGGCTATGTATGACACTTGTACTAACAGATTTAAAAGTGTGTTAGAAAAATGTCGGAATTCGTGTGAATCATCAAATCATTATGTCAAAAAGGATGAGGTATGATGGTGAAGATGACAGACCATGTATCTGATTCCATCTGACAATATCATCTTTCTAATTCATTTCTGTTCGCACTTACTCAAGCTATGTATTCAATGTTACTCATCCCTACTGTGTCGTGAAATGGATACGGGCTATTTATATATGTAAATGAGTCACCAAAACATATATATCACGTGGTTCAATATGTGATATAGTTTGACCTCTTAATGAATGCTAATTAACACAACTTCCAAAGTTAACAAAATATACATGATAACGCAATAACGATTGCGCATTAAGTACCTAGTTGTTAATGACATAACCATGAATAAAATTGCTAGTACAAATATATACAAATTGTCTGCACTGTTAATAACTTGATATTGCGAACAATTATTTTCGCGATTGTGTTTCTTCGCGAGAATTTTGGTTCACGAAATGATACAACTACGCAAAATATCATCTCTGATGCAATGTTGTCACAGCAAAGCTAGTGTGTCGTAGCGGAACGGAATAAAGGGTTACTTTGATCTGAGACTAATCATCGTCGTAAATTCGTACAACAATGTATATCTTGCACATTTTGTCGATTCAAAATGTGATACATTGTAATTAAAAGTTCATTCAATTAAATTTAAACCTATTTCTCAAAACACTTATGTCGAGTTCCATAAGTCTTATGTGAACTGATTTTTTGAAACATTGTATAATATGTATCGGCAAGGTTTTTCAAAAGCAAAACCAAACAAACAAACAAAAATAAAACAAAAATCAACAAACAAAACACCCTTGATGGGATCAGTTTTTTTAAACAAAAAAATCCGTCATCTTCAAATTCATATTATCTCCTTTGTGAAATCGTAATATAATCTTGAAGACTGTGACGTCATGTCGTTAGCACTCCATGACGGCACACAAGGTCATATTACACAAGTTAAATTTGAAAATGACATGGTTGTGTTTTTGTATAATCAACTGGCCATCATCTAATAAATATGTCAAGAAAAATATTGATCACCTCATATTATTAGCAAAATAGCATGTTAGCTAACGCCTTCCAAGTTATAATTAAAGTTGTATTTACGGATATACAATATATTTCCGTGCGTGCAGATAAGTTAAGGGTAGCTGCTGATGATTGTTATATGTGCCTTGTGCAATATCTGTATGCATGAGGGTATATGTATATGTGATGCTGATCAGATGTTAATGATGCAGATACAGAAACAGAATCATGTACTTTATGAATTAAGTGGAAGTGTTTTACCTGAGGCATCGTTACGTGTATTACTGTATAGTATTGAATTAAAAGGACGAAATGTAAAAAAAATAAAAAAAGTAGCTGCTAAATTTTAACTTAGTATCCGGAAAGAGAAATCTGGAATTTATTGTGGTTGTATACACGTCGCTGATTTGTCGGGACATTAAATACCCGCTCTCTAATCTAGAGGTAATTATTACGGCCGATTAGCTAGGACTCACCTTAACTCGTATCCTTCACTACCAAACACAGGTGTTAACAGTCGGGGGCTCGCAAGGACGTGAGGCTCCTGAACGGTACCCGAGCTAAAGCAGCTTCAACGGAAATAATGAACATACAAATAAAGTGTAGGAAACGCTGTTTCTATGTTGTATGTTGACATTTGATGTTTCATTATATGTTTAACAGTATTATTTACAATTGTCGTACCTCCTACGATTTCGTCAGATACGACAATCACTCATAACAAAAAAATCCATTTTGATCCGAGTCTTTAAGAATATGTTAAGTTATAACGATCTTTTTCATTTTGATTTGTGACTATAAGAATATGTTAAATCATAATTTTATTTTTCATTTTGATTAATGATTTATCGACTGATTTTTAAAATCAATTGAAACGTTATTAATGCAAACATTTCTGACATGACAGCTTTATATTGAACAGGTGTAGGACCATAACATGTTCGTGGCATTAATTTGTGAATGAATCGCAACAAAACTTATGATGAACACAGAACAGCTATCTAACCAACGTTATGTTTGGATAATGTGTTGGCGTTCTCATTACGTTCGATTTGTGACGTCATAGCATTGCTTTAAAATATATCTATCGACGTCATGCTGAAATATGACATGTGTACTATAGTACACATTACTCATATCTTCAAGATTAATTTCATACTTACATTTTACAGATAGAAGTACGTACAAATATATACCATGTTTATATAAACAAGATTATAGCGTTCTCATTTACCAGATTATAATAATTATACCAAACAAGTTCACTGTTGTGCTCGTATCTCCTAAACTGACGAAATAGCTTGTGCAGTAAAATGGTAACTTTGTTTGGCGTTTTTCATCAACAAACACAATTTTCAAATATGTACTTCCTATCTCCGTATTGCTAGTGATTATAACACATTGACTACCTTAATTGTTCACCTGTGGTCATACAGTCTCTAATTTTATTTTAAAATGTTTACGACCACATGACGACTTCCTCGTATGGTGTCAAAAACGGTTAGTAGTCCTTAGCACATGATCATTTTCCTGTTGTTTTGATGTCTCCTCGTTCCTGCTGTTTTCGTATTCAAATTTCAATTCAATTCTTCTATGTTGACGCTGTGGTACATGTTCCCTTTAAAGCTCATAAATCGCCATCACGCTTGAGATGTTGCGTCGACACAAACAAACTCTGCAATCGTCATTTTTTTCTGTTCTGAAATAAACATGTTAAAATGAAATAAAAAAAATGATACCCTTATGCCAATATCTCCTTTAGACCCTTAATAGGGCACAAAGGGGATGCATGCTTACACCATCCAAATCAACACAACAAGTAACTTCAAAGGATTCATGTCCACATATTTGGAATGTCTTTGGTTTCCTTTCTACACACCATCACGTTAAAGGAAACGAGATGTGACATGATGTTTGGGAGTCAGTGAAGGAAAGCAAGAAGACGAAATAGACAGTTAAAGGCAGGTTACAACACTTTAACAATGAAAGATTTCTGTGACAGGAGGATTCAAATGAAACAAGGCGTAATAATGCCAAGGTGCATTGAAGATGTGAACATTAATGGAATAATAATGGTTTATACCCGACAGCAGGTTTAAAACTCGGTTTTTAATAATAATAAATCAAAATTTATTTACAACATGTATAAAGTGCCCTTTCAGATTAAAGAATAAATATATCCTCCTATACGCTTTTGCTGTACATGCCTATAATTCGTTCTAGAGTTACACAGGCATAGAGCATTTAGATCTACACTATACAATTCACACATAATATATATATAGATGTTCTTCTCGACATAGTTTTCAGTGCATAGTAGGTTTCCGTCTTCTTGGCATCTTATGTATTTATACAATCAAACAAAATCAAACGTCTACACCTTAAAAGTGTGGTTTAAATAGCATTTGACATGACACTGTAGGTTACGTCAATAGCATTCTCTCAAACCAGTACAAAACATCATTATCAAACTGTTGATAAGTCTTATTATTAATAGATATAGTGGTTCTCAAAATCTGGGTGACCCCAATAAGGAAAACATCAGTCTTCGACTCATTTATCTGTGTCGTATAATTAATGACTGTTGTTGCAATAATGAAAGCACAAATATCTATACAACAAACATTAAAACAGTATACTGTATAGTTTGTAATTTTTTCGGGGTATACAATTTCGCTGAATTTGCGGTCACAAAAGATAGCGCGAAATTAAATACCCAGCAAATATTGATACCATGAATATACAGAGACAAAGGAAAAGAAATTTTCTATTGTACTGCAAAACACTTGTAAAATAAATCACAAAACCAAACTACAAAACAAGTACCCTCTCGAGCGTAGTATTTTTACCTGACAATATTGCACGAAATTTAATCCCCGTGAACTTGTTCTGATCGGTTCAACCGGGAAATATTAGTCCCGCGAAATTTAGCCACTATACAGTAATTAAAGTAATTTTGACTGTTAAGCTGATATTATATGGACTACATGAAATGTTTAATGATAAATGGCTCCTCGTTTTTCTCTGATTCCTTTTTTAATATTAACGTAGATCCTCCCATTATGTCTGGTGTCAGTTTACTAACGCTTTAATTTCTATTGTGTATCTTTGATATGTGCTCATTCTTAAGATATAAAATAAAACATATGCTTCTTATACATGTAATAACGAAATTTAACGTGATAAAATAACTCACACTTACATTTAGCATATCAAAATACTATAAAAGAAATGCCCTCAATGTTTTAGAAACACGATGCAAATAAATATTACTCTCTTCCACTTTAAAAAAAATAATTGTTTGTCATTGTGAAAGAAATAATCAATATTCTCATAAATTTTGCATCATTTTTCTTAGATTGCCAAGCCAGGTAGTAGAAAAGAAAAAGATAAAGTAATTCTTTATTGTCTGGTAACAAAATCTAGTGCAAATGCCATTTTCTTTGTAAAAAATCATTATTGAAGTCCTCCATTTTTTTATGAGTCGTAAAAAGAGGATTTTTCAAATGGGACCTGTTTTGTTGATTTGTTACTTTTCCTTGGAGAACTTGGAGTGCGTAGTTAAACGGGGTAAATATTATAAAATTTGCTTGAATAGTTCGTGCACAGTCTGAAAAATTGAAAGAGAATATTAAGTGGAAGAGAATGTACGTCCCGGTCGATGACATATCCAAACACATAATCCAGCTGATCGTACAAAGACATCTCGCTGGGCACACATGGGCACTACTGATTTGCACGTGTCAAACGGCACGCACACGTGTGATGTGGTATGCTATAAAAACGATACTTCTCGCTGTAATGAGGGAAGAGACCGCCCACAAATATTCCTATTTCACCGAAGGAAACAAATGAAAATATGTTCTTAACTACCCATATATTTTTTGGAACATCGTTACACCAAGGCCAGGTGATGCTTGAAATGACAAAAACGTTATGTATTTACAAAAATATAAGGAAAATAAAGAAGCGTTAATATTAATATTGACGGATAAAAAGTTAAATGAAAACCTTATGAACTCACATGGAGTCCCATTTGTCCCACAGTTCTGATCACAACTTAATCTCCGAACCTGCGAGTCGCAACACCCAGCAAAATTGGTCTAATTAGCCACAGGTTCCTTCATGGTTGTTTTATTTTACGGACTAACAAGGAACAGGTGAAACGAAACGAGTCCAACTTAATCACTGTAGGAGAGGAGATGTAATAATGGTTTCGTTTCGCTTTTAAGTCGAATTCTAATCGGCAGGTTCTCTGTGTAAACGAGAAAATAGCGTGAATATGAAAGTAGAAGTCTGTGGAGAGACTTGGTTGGGGTTCGGGTCACACACGTGGATTGAGTTACACGTGTATGATACTGGTCCTTAATAACACGATCTTATGGTTGCTGATGTTGAGGGGATGCGGGGCCACTAAGTAACACGTAATTTCGTTCCGTTTTTTATCACATCAATCTAATTACGTCTTTCAAAGTCGAGCCTGTCTACTTTGAATTAATAGGGTAGTTTAGATTATAATTATCTTAAAAAGAATTAGAAGGTATAGATGTCAGATCTTTTGGTGTCTTTTAGAGTGTAAAATGATCCATCATCGTCCTGTAAATGTTCCCGAATTTTGTGACCGTAGCACTGTCCGAAAAAAATATCTGCGTTTGACATGGATATAAAAGGGGCCTATTTAAAAATATTTAGAAATAGTTTAACTTCCTTTGATCATAATTTTGTATCCCTGGTCAAGTACCTGCTTTTGTTTTTAGTGAATCTACTTTTTATTCCCGCAGTGTATTTTAACTAAGCATAAACTCTTCTTTTATATTTTTAAGGAATCATTTCTATTTTATATTTACTTAATTCTTTTTTAATTATATTTATCGAAATAGTCAGTTGAGTAATGTCCCACCTCAAGTCTACTTATAATAACGCAACAAGATTCAGAATGAGGTTCGTCAGTTTGGTATGAATAAAAAAGGCTAAGTTTGTTTTGAACACAAACAGAAATTGAAAAGTTACTGTGCAAGCTTTCAAAAATGTCTGTTTCCTTTGTTAAGCAATGAGTGCTTTGCATTTATTTTAACGCAACAAGATGTTTTTCATTTCAGGCCACAGTCTATCATAATCATGAGATATTGTATTGTGTACATGTAGCCTATCTTTCTACCTAAAATTCCTGTCCTTGTTCACAATCAAAGTCCCTGTAGCTATTGTTATAGACGTTGGTTCTGATGTAAGTACACCATTGGAAACATACTTACATATATGTATATACACTTGTTTCTGTGTCACTTTAGCTTATGACCATCCAAGTTTTCTTCATGTATTTTCTATGTTATAATCATACACGTTTGCTGTATGTATTATATATGTGCTTTATGCATAATATATGTTATGTTAACCCATGTTTGTTTTGTTTATTATATATGTTCAGTCAAATTTGCTTAATTTTATAAATATGTTATGTTAACCCATGTTTGTTTTGTTTATTATATATGTTCAGTCAAATTTGCTTATTTTTTTAAATATGTTATGTTCATACATGTTTCCGTTTTGTAACATATATGTTTATCTCATAAAACAAAATTTAAACTGAATTGGCATCGTGCAGATTTACAACTCTAAAGACGAAGTGGTTTGTAATTGTAATTTATATATACATGTGAATAGGTACATATACTCTGACATAAATACATAAAGTGTTTTTCTTCGCGTACTTCAATCAAGGTCACTTAATAAGGCTAGTTTCCAATGGTGTACCAACTACTTCAAACAGTATATAATGTAAACTGGGAATGGGAGGGAAGTCTAAGAGCACCTAATACATTCATTAATGACATATTTCAATAAAAACGTGCACTGCCTTTCATGTTACAGATTTATAGTCTATCGCTGGGACGTTAAATTGAAAAAATGGAGCATAACTGCGTATGCTACATTTATCTAAAAGATAAAAAAAAATTACATTCTGTTTTAGCGATATTGTATTAGTGTTTTGTTATTATAATGTTATTTTCAAAAGTGCACATTCCAATCATCTGCAAATAAAATGAAATATTTTTTTCAAGCATAACCAGTAATTGTAAAAATAGTGTTTATAATAATAGTGTATATATAAAATAGTGTTAATAATAATAGTGTATATATAAAATAGTGTTAATAATAATAGTGTAT
>JAUMHH010014852.1:0-10946 GCA_032359455.1 Chlamys rubida
TTGATAATTGTGTGTATTATAGCTGTAGTTACCGTCTTATCGACGAGTCTTGGTGCGAGTTCTGTAGTGTGATGGAGACTGCCATTGTTGTGAGAGTGCGTATGTACGGCGAGTGACAGTTGTTGCGTATTTCCGGTTTTAGAGTTGCGATCACCGAATAGCGGGAGTTTATAAATGTTCGAGTTCGATAAATAAACCCGATGTCTATTTACAGGTATTCGATTGGTTGTTAATTCTAGGACCGAAATACGATGTTTTGATTTGTTGTTGTGCTTGAGAGTGAGTATAAAAGAGCGAGCGTTTGTATTTTCGTTAGACTTTTAGATTTAGACACTTAGGCCTATAGACTTTTATACTTTTAGACTAAGAGACTTATACACTTAGACTTAGACTTATACTTTTGTCGGCCTTTGAAACCTAAATTACCATTAATTATTCAGTCTCGTAACTTCGTCACTTTCATTAGGAAAGCTTTATCTAAATATTATTGACTAGTTCAGCCATTTCAGCTATTTTTATCTATATTTTATTCTACTTACGTGGATTACGTTACCGGAGACTTCAGTGTTGAGACCTAGGATAAGGTTAGTGTGTTTGTTGTTGATTACTATGCAAAGATTTGTGTGACAGATATTGAGAATATCATACTATATAATGTCCTTTAATAAAATTAGTATATGTGGTACACAAAACTTGAGTTTACTTAATACTTTAAGTTAGTTCTACAAAGTACGCTACCAGTAATACCGGTACAAGTCGGGCGTTACCAGCTGGCTTTTGCGAGTCTTGTATCAGATCATTGTTTTGCACTACCAGCAAATATCGTTTTGAACTATAAAACTTTCGATTTTTCTCCCCTATCATTTGTATCCGGTGAACCCCAAAGGTTGGTGTGCCCATTGGTATCACCAAAAAGACTGAAAGGAGAAGGGAGCTGTGCAATTAGATCATCAAGATCGGTATTCGAAAACTTGCAATTTGGTGGGAGATATTATAGAACATATGGTTAAAGTTCTGTGGAGAGTTACTCTAACAGCAACCGTCTGTAAATTAGTGTTTAGCTGTATAGCTCTGTGCGGGGAATTATTATCGACCAATATAGCAACTCCACCCGTTGCCTTATCGCCATCGGGGACAAAGGCATTAAAAATTGATTATTTCCTGAAGTGAACATTAGTTTCTTTTTAATTAGCGTTTCCTGAAGCCAGAATACTGTAGGATTTGTCCTAAGGTTGCAGAGTACAGTAGAAATGGATCGATCCTAAAAATAAAGGGCATGTCTCTGATAAACATATATAAATATATTTATAAACTACATTTTGAATACATTTCTTTTAGAAGAATGATTTTTTTTCAAAAATGATTTCCCCAGATTTGGCACTTGTGACAACCATGGTTATCACATCAAAAAACGCCAAAAAACATGATTTTTAACCCACAATTTGACCCACGCAAGTAGTAATTATTTTCTTAAAACCTGTCTTAAATTGAATATCACCTTCTCGGTAACAGATATACTCACGTTTTAGCAGATTTGTAAATGGCCAAAAATGTAGTCTCAAACCTAATTCGATATTTTTTTTTAATGTGAAGCCAACATAGTCCACTTGATCATGTATATGCCAATTTTAGTGCTGCTTTGTTTTTTTAAAACTTTGATACATGTAATATTACATGGGTTATTCATTCTACAAAAATATCACCCATGGTCACCGTACGCTACTGTACACTGCTACCTAACAACTTCATCTAAATTAGACCGTTGACCTCTACAGTTCCGCTGAATGATTGTATTCATCATTGGTAATAAGTAATAAGAGGGAGATACCGTGCGCATTAGGTTAGATTGAAGATAATGTTTATGGTGGTTTCACAGGTTTGATAGAGGGTTTGGAGGATCTTTGTATCGTTATGGAATGCTCAGCATCCATATCCTTCAAGGAGCTGAATTTGTTGCAGGTCTGGATTTTGTCATCCGAACCTTTTTTTCTTTCTGTCAAACAGTTGGATTTTTGTTTTCTGTTGATTTTATTATTTTAATTTTGATTCAGATTGGACTGTGATTTGCTTTGTTCTGTAGCTGGTGGTTTTGGTTTTTCAGAATGTGTTTTTGGATGCACAGTTTCAAAGACTGTTTGGGTAATAGCATCACAAACAGCAGCTGATTTTGGTGCATGTTTAAACGCTGGGCGACCGAACAGCCTTTGATGAGTTCAAAGATGTATGAGGGGATATTGTAGCAGGAATTTCGAAGAACTATTGTCATTTTCAACAGGTTTTTGATCTGTTGTTGTCTATTGCATTAAACTAGGAAATTTCCAGATGTCATAGTTTATACTGATCGTGGTGTTCCAGCTATGGCGATAATTGTTCTTTCAATGACAAAGGGAGATAATTTTGAAAGTGTGTTTTTGTTTTCGGTCGAAGAAATGACCAGAAATCTTGGAAATGTGCAATTTTCGTCTTCTGAATCGGATGCTGAGCTCGATGGATGAGGTTGTTTGTTTTGGATTTTAAGAGTCCTTGTTTGGAGGAATGCTCCCCATTCGTCCCGGAGCCAAACAAGAGTACACTGTAGTGGTGAGGTTTCTGTCGGGGATACATCAATAATAAACTCAAAAGAGTCATTAGACGCACTCGACAGAGCCGCCGCCTTTTAGAGGAATTGAATAGATAAAATAGATAGGAATAGGTACATGAAAATGAGAAATATTTTTTCTAGGGCTTTGCATGATCAGCTGATTGATCATCGAAGGTCAATATGACCACATGTCTAGCTGAGATTGGGCCAACGTGATGTGTTGTGCGAATGGAGGATATTAAACAGTGACCCTCTAACCCTAAATCGGAAGTACTCAAATACATGATGGCAGGGGCTAGTTATCATATCTGGTAGGTTTTGTAGGAATCGGCTGAATGGTTAAGGAAGAGTTGTCTGGACAAGGATTTTTTCAGCAAAGGGCCACAACTCCGTAAAAAAGGGTCGTAATGAAAAATAGTACCTAAGTGCACAACGTCAGGGGATTGTTATCATATTTGAAAACCTTCGTTGAAATCGGTCCATTACTTTAGAAGAAGTTGTCCGGACAAATATTTTCTGCGGACAGACAAGCTGATTCTAGTATACCCCTTAACTTCGTTGCGGGGGTATAACAAACACTCACCACCGGCTCCTGCCACGACAGTTTTTACTTCGAATATTAAAAAGCACGAGGTTTACACTCTAAACCATCCACTAGGACAGCCTTCATCTTTCACGGGAGTAAAAATAATACCAATGTTTCTGTAATCACCATGATACAAATTAAATTCATTGAAGTAAGCCTAAAGGTCATATACAACAGTTTCTTTCCTACATATTTCATTTTGAGGAATTTGATATTTCATGTTTTTATTATTTTATTTAACAGATTGTTAACTATTTAGCATTTTGATGAGCAATGGCCCTATCATTTGTGCACATTCATTTTTCATCACTCTAGACTAGCTACTGCCTTTATTTTTGATTTGATATGTGGCTTTACTACCTTTTTTTCTAATTAAATGAGTATATCATTGATATTTGTTTTGCCTGAGTCACATATGTGAATTTCGCTGTTAAAGTAGAGGGGCTATTGGCATGGCAAACGAAGGAGACGCAGAGACAAAAATGGATCAAAATCTCATAATTAGGAAGAAAAGCCAGATGGACAGTGGTCCAGAAGGGTCAGATGGACTCACTGGCCTAGTTGTGCAGGAGGGGACATACACACAAGCAGACGCATTTGTAGATGGTGACAGCTATAAACAAATAAAGGAATGTTTGGCTAAGGAGGATTACACAGGAATTCATGTACCAATTGGAGAAAGAGGCTGCACACAAATGGTGACAGCGGTGGGAGAGGGTGATAACAAACAGCAGGACCTGCAGCATACAGCAGACAATGAAATATTGTATTCAAATATAGGCATTTCATTAAGTACTAATGGATCAGATCAATTTGCTTTGGGTTTCAATCAGATTTTTTAACCTTCATTAATATATCAACCATTTGCCAAATACAATTATTGAGGAACATGTGAGGATATTGAGCGTGAACAGAATATTTTGAATGATAAATGCTGTTAATAGACATTTTTGAAGGATGCCTGGTCCCATCAGCTATTCTGCATTTTCTTGCTTGTTTGATGCACATGGCTGATCAAGACGTTTGATTTCACGGAAAAGTTTCAAAACATACAATTTTGAATGTGAATACCATGTCAGTTACCTTTGCAGACAAAACACTGGAGAATTATTAGAAACAACGGTGGCTTATTCCGCTTTAGGGAATAAATATGGCTGGTAATTGTGTTTTTCCAGGTACATTTTTTCATCAAATAAGAAATATTCTTCTTAATTTTAGCGCAACTTGCCCAAAGGGCCATATGAGTTTACACCATGGCACTTTGTCTGTGCAACACCTTCATCTTTAATTTTCAAGGGTCCACTGAATGGGGTCTGGAACATTGTTAGGCCAAGGGGGCTTGAATTTGAACGAATTGAGGGTGTGGCAGAGGGACAGGTATATATACATACACGTAAACCTTCTCGCCTGTACAAGAAAAGGTGTTTTTTCCACATTTGATTTGGAGCATCCTTAGGCCATTGAATTCAGTTTTGTATATACAGAGCGTGTGGTTTCAATGGGAGCAGAGGGGTTGTGTCCAATAACAGATGTACAGGTCAACTTTAAATCTATCTGATATACCAAACAACGATATGTTAACCAAAATTGCTTTGGACCATTCATTTGCCAAGGTGACTCAATATGTTAAGTGAGTGTGCCTTCACCTTTGAGATTGTTTTGGTATCAACGTCGAAAGACACGCCACACAATTGAATATCTAACATAGTATATTAGAATACATTTTTAAAATGCAATACCTTTATATGTTAAATAAATCAAGGACTGTATTTGGAATGGAATTGTTCGATCATTAATACAAGAGAGGCTTAGAAAAAAGTGTTTCCCTTTTTCCTCCTCTCCTCTACTGCCTTCTGAATATTTCCATTGGTTTCGAAATCAAGTTCAACTCTTGAGATATAGCTCATAATTTATTTGAAATATCTTGCTTCGGACTAGCAAAATGTTTGGTTACTGAGCATTCTAACTTTTGGACCTTTGAGATACCAGACCTCCGGACTATTATGTATTCTGACTATTATACATTCGGAATACCAGAGTTTTTGGACTATGAAGCATTCTGACTACTATACTTTGCGTCTACAAGACTGTCGGACTATTAAACAGTCTGACTAGGGTCAATAGGATATTAGACTTTCGGAATACGTGTATCAGGCATACTGACTATTGAACCCTCTGGATACCAGATTCTCAGACTATTAAGTATTTTGACTATTGGACCTTCGGACACTTATCATTATGGAATCAAGTGAAATAAGAAAGGAGAATTTATTTTAAACACGCTCCATATTTCCTTCAGTGTTTACCCCGATAACTGAAAAAGGCTGTTCTGGTGGTTGGTCCCTGAACATGGCAACTCCCAAAAAAACTTTGTGTGATTTGGTCTCTGGAGAATATTGATTCTTGGTACATAGAAAAAATCTGCTTCACACCAACTGTTTCATACAAAGAAAAACGACATTTTTTAGATGCACGATATAGTCCGATGTTTCAAGCGTTGAAACCGTTAAAAGTAACCGATGCTTCAAGCGTTGAAATAATTAAAAGTAAACAGATTCGTCACAAGTTAAATCAATCATTTCATACGAAATCAGAATGTGACTGTGTCTGATAGATTGAAATAAAATGGAAATAATACTGCCTTTGTATATTTTAAACACAAATTAACTATCGTAAAATAATAGTATCATCTTACGAACCGTTTTGATTCAACCAGGTATCGGAACAAGTTGGCAGCTGACGTAAGATTATCCTAAATCTACCCGATTCAATAAAAATGTAGTGCGAACATACAAGTTAGAAAAGTCTGTTTTTATCCTTGAAAATTTGTTTGCAATAAAATTATCTACAGCAGGCTCTTGTTTCACATTCGCTTCTTAGTTTTGACAATAGCGGATTTTCTCCCATGCAGATGCGTGTTGTACATGTACACATAACACCCATGAAAACAACAATTGGTGTTAATAGGTTTATTTACACCAGAACTATAAAGTTATTTTTTAATTTCCTTATGGTCGACAATGTGACTCTCCCATGTTCATATACACTATTACACTTGATGTCAAGTCCGTTTAATACATAATATATATATTTACCAAAATCGAACTTAATATAATGGTAATGGATCTGGACTTCATTGTCATAACACGCCACAAATCCACAATATGGAGGGGAAAAAGTATGAAAACAACGGCCATTCAGTGCGACAGTTTTTTTTCTATACTGTAATAAATGAGGGAGCATCAATACACCTCGTGTTATGATCTTCTCACATCCGCCCATTGACTCTAACTCGCTCGTGTTAAGAATGCTAGCACTAATTGCAGCAAATAAATTACAAATCTCATACCTAGGTTTGTCGGGTCACCCTATTTAACAAATAGGTACGGTTAATGCCTCTTACAATAATTTAGGCAAGGAGCTAACTTTAAGCATACAAAATTCTTTTAAAGTAGTGGAGACTTATATACATAGGCCATTAAATTTAAAACATTCATTTAAAACTGGTTAAATCTGTGACATTGTTTTTCCTGTTAAGTTTCGATAATGCCATTACGATTTACGAGAGTGAGATATAAGATTCTTATTAATCGAGGAATAAACGTCATCATTACAAATATAATTAGGGCTTTTCACCAACTGGTGAAAAGACCTATTGTTTTTGTTAAGTTTCTTATTCTTATTCCTATTCTTATTATTAGGGCTTTTCACCAACTGGTGAAAAGACCTATTGTTTTTGTTAAGTTTCTTATTAATCTTATTCTTCTGCGGTTTTTTGTGGAGTCTGTATCTTTTGATTGGTAAAAGATAGGTTTATAGTCTTTTAGGTATGTTGTAGGCCAAGGTCTGAAGATGTTCCAGGAACATTTTAAAGTAGGTCAAAAATCCAATATGGCCGCCATGACGTCATAGGTTAAAATATTTAAAACCATTATAACTCGAAAACTGCTGATTGTACAGAATTTATGAAAGTATATAGTTTGTAGATAATTTCCATATCTAACTTTTTCTGGTAACATGTTAATACAAAATATTTCAAATAAAAAAGCTCGCTATAGGTTCAAAGGTCACCAATTTTTAAACATTCGTTTTTCATTTTGTTTGGAAAATTCTTCTATAGATCGATGTAGAATGCTTATCCGATGTAGAATGCTTATCCGATGAATTTTATGTCTTTAGTTTTTCTGTAACATTTACCGTTAACGTTGTAGGCCATTTTGAATTTTTTCATTTGATCTTTTAAAAATGCCGACAATATTTTAAAACTTGTTTTACTTGTTTTCAATGACAACTATTTCGTTTAGTTGTTTTGGAAAAGGTTTCCCCATATGTCTTCTAACATTTGGTAACATTTTCACCTTCACCGAAAAACAAAATGGCCGCCATGACGTCATATCCGATTTTTTCTCTAATTGCAATACCTCATTAACAGGTAAATGTATTAAAAAAAAAATGGATATATTATGCAGACTATCAAGGTCACAAAAATTGATTGTTCTTTTAATTCATCAGCATGCATCAATTCCAAAATTTTAAATAACAGTTGGAAAATGAGCCACAGGAAAAGGGTTACCATTAAAATTGGTAACAATGAGGTATTCACTAAGCTTCACAACGTCTGCGCATGCCCCGAATGAGCGTATCCGGTTTTGTGGGATAGCGTTCCACTCAGCTACCAAGGCTGTTCCCAGCTCCTAGAGCGTTCTTGGATGAACATTTCTGGCAGAGAGAGCTGTCTGCAGCATGTCCCACACATGCTCGATGGGATGTAGATCCGGCGGGCGGGCTGACCAATCCATTCGTTGAATAGTCTCTTGCTGCAGATACTGATAAGTCAGAGCCAATAGCGCAAGCGTAGGGTCTGACATAGGCATCAAGGATTTCATCACAGTAAATCCGGGCCGTAACGGTATTATAATGGAAGACATGGAGTTTTTCCCACGCAGGCTTATGCCTCCCCACACCATCACTGAACCTCCGCCATATCGGTCATATTCAACAACGTTACCTGCCTGGAACCTCTCCCCAGGTTGTCTCCATACTCTAACGGGCCTGTCGGTGAAGTCGAGACATAATCTGGACTTGTCAGTAAAAAGAACCGGTTCCCATTCCTGAAGAGTCCAAGTGCTGTAAGCTTGGGCCCAATCTAATCGGTCCCTAACATGGCGGTCAGTTAAGGGAGCTCGTATTGCTGGTCTACGTGACCTTAAACCAGCATCATGAAGACGGTTCCTAACTGTCTGAGTGGCTGCCCGGGTACCAGAAGCATTTGGGAGGTCCTTTCGTAAAGATATGGCAGTCTGGAACCTGTGACGCCGTGCCTGTATCAGCCCTATAACGACCTCCAGCATGACGTTTGGAGAGTTTCCGTTAGTTTGGAAAGGATTCCGCATTCTTGCCACCACACTTTGAGACACCCTAAGGTCTGCTGCAACCTGACGTTGAGACATGCTAGATTGCAGCTTTCCGATGCCCCTATTAATTCATTTCACCGTCATGTAACCGTTGTCTGGTTCGTCTTTGTGCCATATTCAAACAAAAACACGCAAATAATATTCATCAAATTGATTTCCTTAACAATTTGAACAACGCTTTACTTAGCCTAGCTTAGGGGTGTACACATGGAAAAGCGTGCACGCGCTTTTATGGTTGACTGAACACACCTACACAGGACGATTTGGAAGGCTAACACGGGGGAAATATTGATTTTTGATTGTTTGTTTAAAATAAACGTGATCCTCAACAAAATGTGAGCAGTATAATATGTTTGTCAATGTAGAAGGTTATAGTTGTGGGTAAAATTAAAACAAGACAAATCTCCCTCAAATAACACTTTTAGATTGATGACAGGAACAATTTAATATCACAATGTCATTTATGTCACACAAAACTTTTTCTCTAACTTTTCTTGGAGTGCGTGCCTTCGGCATGGTATTTTAGTGAAGTAGCACTACATGTTTTAGGTCGGCATCAGAACCGCGCAATCACAAGGAGGCAAACACACCAGCATTTCCCGTCCCCGGTACACATACACACATGCACGCATACATAACACATATGGAGACACACCCTTAAATGGCCTTAGCTGTTGATAGGACGTTAAAACATATACAATCAATGTTGTATTATTATTATTATTTATTCATTGATAAATTCATTTTTGTATGAGCAGCCTATTCATCACCGTCAAATCTACCATAACTCTACGGCATACGTTTCTCCTTCAGCACAAAAAGTGACCCATGATCGCACACGATATACATGCACTATGCACATTTAGAGTATGTTAAGCATATATGTTCATCAAAATTACCTCAAAATACTTTTAAAAGTCCTAGCGATCATAATTTTAATAAAGACCATACAACATTTTACGGAAATATGTAGATGAACCATACTATAAGTCCTGTAGCTCGCTGTGTTAGACTATGTAACTTTGGCATATTAATGACCTCTTCATACTTTCAAGGTTTCATGCCGAAAACGTCATAAATATCAACAATATCAGGTGAGCTATTTATAAGGAGCTTTGGTCGTTGGTTCTTTATACATCTATCAGAAGCGTTAGAGTTATGGTATAAATGACCCTGACCAATTTTAAGAGTCAATGTTTAAAATAGTGATTATGCAAAGCAACGTGAAGAACTTCTAAAGTGCCCAATAATAACAAATGCTTAAAAGTATGAAATGACCGATAAATAAAGGCATATAACTATATTGTCAAGCACTGATGATTTCAGCAATACAGGTATCAATATTGTTTTTATTTGCTTTGATAAATATTTAATGACATACTTAGGGAAAACGTTTCTTTAGACGAGAACGTTAGCGACATAGTAACGGTAAAACAAAAAGTAATATTAAAAGATACTTTGAAATCCTTATCTTTGTCTCTATAGATCTGAGGATAATCTGGACAGGTGGATACGATAGCGAAGAAGACGCACTTTGATATGGACTACATCCGGTTTGCCGATAACGAAATACACGAACTGGAAAAGAAAATAGCCAGACATTTATTTTGGTGCTGACTGCCTATGTATGGGAATGGTTTGGGATAACTGTGTCTGCTCCAAAAACGATTCTCTTTTCTGCGAGAAAGCATATAAAGAAAGGAAAATTATCTCACAATTCAGAAAGTTATGACGGATTCCTGCTAGGCAAAACCTCACTTTTGGCTTAAATGTTGAGCGTTCTTCCAAGTGGAGTAGGCAATGGGGTCTGTCCCCAGGACGGGACATTAAGTCCTTAACAATGGTAGTCGTTATTCCCTATCAAATAGAAGAGTTTCTTTCTGGTGCTATACATATTTAAATGCTGTCGGAAAAGGTAAAACTGTGTGACTAATTAATTATGAATAATGCAAAGAGCAAAGAGCCAAGTATACAGTAACTCTAATGCCATTCAAATGTCAACGTCTCTCATCTCGGTTGCATACAACAATTACGTTGATGATGGATGTTTTCCTGCTGAGTACAGGTAAGTTGTCCCTACCAACAGTCATTTGTATATTCCTATAGTATCCTGCCTAGTTACTGTAAGAGGACAATAATGCACTTGTGCATGCAAATGTGTATGTGTGTGAGCAGGTATGGTTGAAATTACGGTGTAATGATTGTGGTCTTTGTTGATGATAATTAATCGATGATGGTGATGATAATTGTATTGTAAATTATGGGTCATGATGATGATGATGTAATGCTTAGGGGATAGTACGTTGTTTTGAGTGGCTATACTGGCGATTAGAACATGAAATTTGGGTTTGAACTCGAGACCGAT
>JAUMHH010014874.1:0-10946 GCA_032359455.1 Chlamys rubida
GCTTTGCCATATAGATTATTGCAATCTGTATACATTATATACGAATGGGGTTTTGAAGCATCATACGTTTCTGGAATTTAAGGGTTGTTAGCCTCCGCATGTTTATTCGAGATCATGGAAATTCCCCCACGAACACCTTGCTCAAAGGACAGATACATGTCGGAATCAGTCAACAACTCTAAATACACGTCAGTCATTTTAAGCGCTGCACTCCATGCCAACCCGGGACTGGTGTAATAATAGCAAGGATCTAATCCATAGTAATTTCGACATGTGTTTCTAAAATTTTCAAACACGTCGGCTAATAACAAGACATCCGTCTTGAGATAGAGATCGTGATATTGACCCAAATTTTGAATATTCATATCTTTCCATACTATCTGCGCATGCTCGTAATCTTGTTGAGAAGTGTGAGTTTTGCTTAGTTGACTATAAAAAATTTCACGCGACGGCAGTTGTTTCTTCAAAAATGTCTCGGAACTCTCTACATACTCATAAGGATACACTCCCTTTCTCAATAATAAATCCACTTCTGTAAATTCCTCTGTGCAATGTTTGAATTTCGATAACCCTCCCTTTGCCAAAGTGTCTGCGAGTGTTTCCAAACTTTGCGTCATAAACTGAAAAGAATCGATAAATCTCAAATTCCCCAAACTGAATGATATATATTTTCCCATGTTGTTTGGAATGCGTTTAATATCACTATCTTTGAATAAACCTAAGTTTTCACAGAGTATATGGCTATCGAACCCCTTCAAATTGTGAAAGATGACCGGAACGAATTTCAGATTTTTGAAATTGATATTGCATGCATTATGTGCAGCGCCTCGGTATTTCCCACTCAAATGACAGTGATCACGCACTTTTGGATTATCTTCTGTGATAGGCCTGTTACAGATGTAACATTTCTGACTCGATTGATACTGAACATTGTCATTTACGGTCATAGCCATGGGTTACTGTGATTCAATACTGTTTTGATCATGTTTTCTTCTTCTATGAGATTTTCTAAAAATGTTTTAGATACATTCGGTCCCCTATAAATAACAGGTGATTTCGTATACTTTTCGTCAATACACAACTTTGTATCCAAACCCACAAGGTTTGAATTTTGTCTGTGCCACAGTACTCGATTTCTGAGGATTCGGTTTACATGTATCCATTCTTTGTGCAAAAGTTTATACTGCATATATTATGAATGGTACTTCAAGCTGTTTGTCAAAATCTTTGAATTCCAAACCGTTCTGTTTTTCGTTCGGTAATTCTACATATTGTTGGTCATATCGTGAGCAATATTCCATATGGTCATTTAATATATCTTTTTTAATAAATCCTTGTAGGCAATAGTGACAAAAGTGAGTTTTTTGGTGACATTTTTTGGTTCTTTTGAGAAATGTGTTCAAAGCACGAATGAGACAGTAATGCGTTTTTTCACCGTCTTGAAGAAACAAAAGATTTTTTTTAAATCCAGTTTGATCCTTCCCGAATGTATTCCTCGAAACTAGCAAACATTTTTTGAAATGCACTATTTAAATCATCATCATCAAAGAGTTTACTGGGTAAAAATACATAGTTGTTGCTTCTAAAATGTGGAAAGGCCCTCTGCACATTTCCTTCTCTATCCTCCTTTTCGAGTTCCACTTGTACACACAAACACCACTTGATGCCATTCAACGCAATACATCTTTGATGTAAATGTTCTTTAACTTCATGTTTAACGTTGGAGAAAAATGTCAACAAATCTCCGTTTTCGTCCTTGTCAGGATATATGTTTCGCACGTTGGCTGCTCCGTTCAGGCTGCTTTCGTCTGCGTTCTGGTGCCGTTGTGGGCCATCTTCTTGTTGGATATTATTTTCTGGTTGTTCATCATGAACTTCGGGATCTCGTTGTATATCATCCTGTTGTATATCTGCATCCTGTTGTATATCTACATCCGTTGACATATCCGTTGATACATCATCAGTTTTCGTCGACTCGTCGTTAATGTTTTGCTGTGTTTCATCCTCTTGTGACAAGACATTACCACCATCTTGAACTTCTAGTGTTTTTTCCTGAATTCTAGAAGGCTTGACATGATAATTCTTCACGTGCTTGCTTAATGTACGTTCACGCGCGAATGTTTTAGGACATCGATCACAACGCCAGGGTACCTCTTCAGACACATCATGTTGTTTTACAATGTGGCGTCTTAAATCGGACTTTCGTGCTGCTACGTAATCACATTGGCGACATGGAAGTTGTGACATGTGATCTTTAATGTGTTGTAAATAACTTTTCCTGGTTTTTAGTGTTTTGTCACAATGTTCACACTTCAGCTGGTCCTTCTTGTTTTTCTTTAGTATATGTCGACTCGCGGGAGAACCTTCTGAATAGTCCTTAGAACAAGATGTTTTCGGTTCTGTTTTTGTCTTCTGTTTCTTAGGAGACATTCCCAAACTGTCTAATTTCCGCTTTAAATCTTTTAAATTTTCTTTGGCTTTTTCATCACCCTCGCTGTATTTCTTCAACAGATCAGCCAGAAACCCACCCGCCATGTTTAACTGTTTGGTAAAGAATGAGTTGAGAAGGTGGGTGTGGTTTAGAAATGTTCCTACAATTTTCAGACTTATTTATATTGTTGGCAAAGGCGGAAAATATGTTTGAGTTGGGTTGTGTGTGATTTATACGTCACGCTTTACGAATTGCGTGTTGTATATGTCAGAAGATATGTGGTTTATGACCATTAAAAATAATTAATTACGGCAGAACATTTCTCTGTTGACGGCTCTAACGTAAGATTTGACTTGCGCGCCACTCAAGTGTGAACTGTCTGTAGAACAAATGTACTTCCTGCATATCATTAACTTTGTTTTTAATATCTAGACGATGACATTGAGACCGTATCTTAAGGTAGAGGACTGTGATTAATCAATCATTAAAAATGACGGAACATTTCTCTGTTGACTTGCGCGCCACTCCTATAGAACAAATGTACTTTCCGCATATCATTAAATGGGTTCTTAATATCCAGAAGATGATATCGAGACATTATTTTTGGGCGGAGGACTGCGAGATCTGTACTGAGATATATATATGATGCGTGCGAGCGTGCGCGATGCATACGAGGCGTGGTGCGAGGCAAGCGGGGCGTGCGATTCGTGCGAAGATGGGGAGCCTATTTTGTATCAAACCTACATTAAAAATAGCAAAATATTTCAAGGTCAGTAGTATATACAAAATGAAAGCTGTTATCGTATCATATCTTTTGCTTTTTCTTCTAATTTTTTTTTCTTTCTTCCTTTCCCTACCTTTCTCTTCCTTTCCTCTTTGTTCATACAGATTTTTTTTATAAATATATTTGTTGTTGTTGTCATGTAATTCATACAATGAAATGTATAGGAGAAGGCGTTTCTAAGTTGAGATAACTAATCCTGTTTGTCGAATGACAAATAAAATATGTCTAAATCGATGGAGGGTGATACTATGAATACAAGCAATTACTTGTTACTTTCAACAACTGTTGTGGTTCATTGATGGTTGGTGTACACCATGCTAGAATGTTTTACCAGAAACATCATGCACTGATAAAATGTTGATTTTACATTTTTTTGAAACGATGTCAAATGCTTTGTTATGGTCGTGAAAAACTGTGGTGACTAAAAACCTTACTTTCTATAACTACTATATATATATATGTAGGGAGAATGATGTTTATTTTTAATTTGCTGTTCGTTATTACTATTCGTTGTCCTCGATCTTTACGTACAGCATGACTAACAAGGACGACTTACATGGCGCTACTAACCGTACGTGTGCGGAATGATTTCGAATTTCCGATCGTGAACTTTCCCTTTCTCGACAGTAACACCCTCGATTCGCCTCACTACGGTGTTTATATGTCACAGTTGACTCGGTATACAAGAGCTTACTCCAAATATCATAACTTTCACGATGGTTGTCGACTGCTGACGGACAAATCAAGGTTTCCAAAGATGAAAGTTGATGAAGGCTATGGACAAGTTTGATGGTCGCCATAATGGTATCACAGGGAATATGATATTTCTTTGTGTGATATGAAAGTCGATGATTTTTTATTGTGATCATTAGAGTGCCTTGTGATTGTATTGCCAATACACGAGTTCTTGTTGTTAGGATATGACATTACTGGATTTGACCAAGATTTACATAGCGGGTGAGATGAAGCAGAAGACGCTCACCCTTCCGGAACACATGTTATAATATACATGTACAGTTTTTAAAGTGTCTCCATGCAAATCATTACTTTGTTTATATTTTACCATAGTTATATCGATATTGATTTTGAGTTCGAGTTGTGGTGTTTTGACACTTCGATATCCTCTTGTTAAATTTTGTTTGGACAAATTTTGATTCCTGGCATGATGGCATAAAGTTATGGCAGTGTTGCTGTGCTTGGCAAAATCTTATCAAGAAGTAAGTAAAAGTCACGCATGGGTCCAGTTATAACCTCAAATTTTACGACTCACAGTAAGAGAACATATTCAAAAAGGTATATCTTTTCGTAGTCTAGAAAATCTAAAGATGCACTTTTAGTCAAATGTGTAAAATGTGTACCAATGACAGAGGTATGCAAATTAGTCATTTGTGACTAAATATAGAGTAGTGATCTTTGACGTATAACCATACTCTTGGTTGCTGACTGTTCCATTTATTGAAAATGTATCTCTTATTTAAAGAAATATGAAAATATACATATGTATAATTTCCTTTTCAAAATCGCAATTCACTAAGACTGTTTATTTATTCATTCTTTTAAATTACTTACTTTGAACACGGAATTAGATAAGATGCTCTGTAAGTGAATCTTTGTACTTTATTTTAATATTAAATTCTTCGTTCTTTGCATATTATATGCAACACATACAGCATTATATTATTATATAGATACATTTGCAAACTGTCAAAAAATAAGACCAAACAAACGTGTGATATAGTATTGCAAAAATAATCGGTATTTCTATTGATTTTTATTCTTTTTATTACTTTTAAACGGTTGTAGAAAATTGGGGTTATTGTACTGAATATTCCGTTTTTTGTCCAAGACCATTACTTACATTCTTCTTCGCTTCCAAACTTTTCACATTATTTTTTCTTCTCAAGCTTATTTCAGGAATTTATATATATTTTTAATAGGACATAAAATGTTTTATATAAAATTGATGATAATAAGGTTATACCTGGTTGTTCACATTTCGTTGAAATATTACTAAAAGTACTCTACACTTTTCTTTGCTTCTTTCTTTTTTACTAATTTTCCGAATTAATTGAAAGCACCTGTTGCATTCCGTAGTACCCAATAGTCCCTCTCGTGGGCCCCATCCTTTGTCTGTCGGAAGTTTTCAATATTTCTTCTTCGATCACGGTCATCTGAGTGCTTGTAATCGAGGAGCAATGACCATAACATTAAGCGCTTAAACAACGCCAACGGCTTTCGTCTTCACTTGGCTGAGAAAAGAAGGAATATCAGCAGTCTGTGCGTAAAATTGAGTGTTTTAACGGTTTGATGGGCAATTTTTGCATGTGTTTTTGCTTGCGACCTTAATTTTCGCTGAGAAATTCTCCCTAATTCCCGCTGGATTCTCTAACAACGACTCACAGGTAACTGTTCTGTTTACAACTTACCTATCGCTTCTGGGCATGCATTTGACCGCCTCATTCAAATGGCATCTTTTTCATGACTAACACATTTTCACAGCTTGTGTTGAAATTAACAAGTTTGATTTCGTTTCGAAGTTAAGCTCTGCATAACTGTCATGAAACATATATTTATTATTGACTGGGTATACGTCTCGTCAAAAGAGACCGCACATTTATCGGTGAAGTTTCGAGGTCTGTTTTGATTGATGTGTTTTGACAGATCTATACAATCGATGTTTGGTTAAAGTATTGACGTCCACCTGGGTATACGTATTATATAAGAGATTTGTGATACTTTCAAATACAACTGTCATCGGTGTATGCAGCGCTGATTATCTGTCAGCTAATTCAGACTCAAGTGTTTAAAAAAAAGTGTGTACAATTCTATTATATTCATTACAGTATTGTAAACAGTAAACACTCAGGGCTTATTATGGAATTTATCTTATTCTTAATAACACCTACCAGATACGTAGAAGTGGTGTAATGTAATCGACTCTTTTCTTAAGTTAAACCTATTGGTATAAAACTACACATGTACAGGAGCCTGAAGTTCTGTCAAAAATTAATAATAACAGTAATACAAAAAAATGCCTATAATAGAACTTCAGGCTCCTGTGATAAAACTAATAAAAAATAACAAGGTGTCTGTCATTGTCTCAATCAGTTGGGAACTCCCTTGTCTTACTGAGAACATTTTCTAGTTTGTGACATTTATTTGTATGTTATAATAAATAACAGACAAATTGAAAGTGAAATCCAGAATTTGCATTAAACGATTACAAAGGTATATGTCACCTGGAGTCCTGGAATAGTCTGTCAAACCATGTGGTAAATGCCCCCAGTGTAAATAGTTTTAAACACAGACTCAACAAGTTCTGGTCTGATCACCCCTGTAAATTCAATGCCTCCTGCTATTAGCAAGATAAAGTCTCACCTTTTAACTGTATAATTTCTGTATTTTAATTCCTCTATATCAATACGCACCGGAAGTCGAGTATTAGTATAGGAACATTAAAATGTGCCGCGAGAAGCTACCTGAAGCTTTCCATTGGTGTCGACAACTATATCAACTATAATCAACACAAAAACAAGCTAAAGACGTCTCAGGAAATTGAGGGAGTTCTCAGACTGTTTGATCAAAGATTTGTTCATGATTCAAGTGCAATATATCACAACTGAAATAGCAATATTATATGTAACAATCACATGAATATATGATGCTCACCCCCATCAAACCTACTTGTAGTTTTATTGTAAAGAGAAGTAAATATGCGTATGGCCAATATAAATACTGTACCTGAGTCTCATCGATTCGGCATTCCGTAGAAACATTATAATGACAATAATACTAATGGGCTACAGTGAATTTTCTATATGCAGTTGTATGATGTAATGTTAAAATATAGAATTCTATTGAAGTGGGTCAAATAGAAAGGCATGTGATCTTCTTAAACGTGAAATATGATGACTCATTGTAATTTTCTGACTGTAAGAATTAAAAATTTGTAATGAAATAACCATCATTATTTTTTTTTATTAAAAGTTTTAAAAACAACTGCGAAACTGCAATTAAACAATTTTTCAACGATGGACCAGCCTAATGTAAATACTAAAGTCTAATTTCAAGTGTTATAGATTTTTTAGGTATATCATATCAATTAACTTTATACCAGTTGTCTCCCTTCCTTTACATGCACAAAACCCTGGTAGGCACTACCGTAATACCTTGGTATATGATGAACAAAACAGTGTGCTACAAAAATATTCCATATTTTTTCAATTGAAAGTTTTTGCAAGAGCTGCCTTATAATGCAAATGACATGTTACAGCACAGGTTATGTATGTAGCACTCACCCGTACCATTTTATACATTTTTATATGATATTGGATGTGGGCAAGACAAAAATGTGTTGGTTAAAAAAATCTGTGCAGCTGAATAAAGGCTTCGAGCATCAAATTGACCCAGGTTATCAGTGTAGAAGGCTGAAGTGTGAAGCACTTGGCCAGATTATGCCCGATCTCTTACAGTGATCACAGGGATCGTAATGAATGGGCCCAATCTCTTACAGTGACCACTGGGATTGTAATGAATGGACTTAGCAATAAGCAATTGCTCAAACAAACTGTTGTAAATGTGATGTCAAGTCACGAAAGTGTCAATCATACTTTTAAATTTGCATATTTTCTGCCAACCAATTTTTGGTCATGTCAATTAAAAGATGTTTTCTTTTGGTGATGATCCTCTAACACTACAATAATATTGCATTTCATTGGTGGTATTTAGATCAGGAAGGAAATGATGAATTTCTTGTAACATCAGCATGATGTTTGTTACAAATATATAATCCTATGAATACTGCAATCACATACCATTTATACTAATGATAATGCTGGAAAAAAATGATAATGCTGGAAAAAAAAAGATAACATTTTATGAATTTACAAGTACATTACTAAATGTTCAGTACATATATAATTAGTACTCAGTATATATGATAATTCAAGTTTAAGTGTCTTAATTGTCCAATATATACATTCATCAAGAATAGCAAAACATTTTGTTGTTATTTAAATCTTCACCTTTTAAACATGTGCCTCTACTCTGGGCAATTAGAGTTATATTCATCCATTATTAGCAATGTAGTTTTGTGTTGAGAATTGCACAGGTCTTTGTATCACGTTAGGAATGGGGACTGTGGCTTTAGAATTGGGAAAATTGTGTACTGGTCAGTAATCAAAACGAGGAAGTTTGATAATTTTACAAAAAAAATATGTATTTTACCATGGTACATTGCGTTCGATAAAAGACTAAAACACTCCTGTTCACAATACATTATATCATTTGGCATATATCTATTACATGTAATTGAGGAAAAAGATTATGGTGGAAAAATGAAAATCATTAGTGACTTTCCTGTAGGAAGTGTGTTCTATTAAAGAAATAACTGGACCTAATAATTGTCGCGATACCCAATGTACAACAACCTTCTCCATGTATATATTTATACAACTTGCGCGGTACACAACAGGCAGGATAGGGTGGCGCAGACCGGCTTGTCGCTCGTTAGATTGTTGTACAGGAAAAACGAAATCACTTCCTTCCTATGTTCATGGCTACATGCCGGGCGGTCTACTTTTCGTTTACACAAATACAAACGTACTTACCGGTAATATAGTACATGTAGCATCATAACACTATAATCAAGCATTATATATATACATATATGTACATTTTTTCGTGATGTGTGCACACGTTAAATGTTTGTTCGTCATCAGGAGAATTTAGAAAAAGGGATGTAGAATTGGTATGTTACAATTTGTTTACTGCCCGAGATTTAAATATATAATTGATTTCAAAAATTGACTTACTGATACGTACTATCATATTGATTATATGCAGTTTGATTATTTATTTTTTTGTAATTTCTGTAAAATTGTTGTATCCTGATATTGACATTGTTATTCCCTCTTTCCATGAATTCACTGGCTAGTAAAAAGGTTTAATGAAATGAAATTTGAAATGTATATTTTATTAAAAAATTAGCTGGTACATGTCTGATTTTTTTGCCAATTTTTACAGTTGAATACAGTCTGTTTCCCCCTAGGAAAAGGTAATTTTCCCCCCCAAATAAGGGGAAAAATTAAGATTTTCTTCTCAATTTTGATGAAAATAATGCTATATTTTCCCAATTCGAGTAGGAACAGACTGTTGTAAATGTACCAAATTACTTTTAGATCAATTCTTGAGTTGTTTTAAATATTTTTGTACATTTTAACTTTAGGCTGAATATAACATGTAGGTTATAGTTTTAAAATACCATCGAAAAGCTTTTGTAAAAACTTCAATCCTACACCAACATGCACAGCACAAAGCAGATCATCTTCCATTTTTTTCCCTGATCACCTAATAACAGGATGTGATTGTCTCATGCATGAAATAACAATGATGTTTAAGACTAAGATGATCTTGGTACATTGCCGATGGAGTTGATTTGTTACTGTAAATAATGGTAAAATGGTAAATTGATACACTTGCTTTGTAACCAGCATTGTTTCTGTATGAGAAATAAGATTTTTCAAAAAGCTTATTTTGTGATTTTTAACATGCATATTTTGTCATCTTTAGAATGATATAATCCAAGTAACTTCATTCAGGTAGCTTTATAATCATCCAACTCTGTATTACTGTTAACTTACTGTAATAGATATTTGCGATATACGAAAAAAATAAAAATAGTATGAATCTGATTAATGTCATATCATATACCATATGGGGGCAGTAGGATTGATTTTAAACAGCTTAATGTATTATTACTCTCCTTTAAATGTTTGCTGTAGGGTTGAATTTTCTGTACCGTAAAATAAAGTATATTACCAGGTAAATCTTGACATAAAAATGACCATATCTATATCATACATACATTTATCTGGTTTGTGAGTCTTCTATCCCAGCTTTGCCTTGCACATCACTAACAAGATTAATATCATATCTAGTTTGTTAACTTTGTCACTGGTTACTAGTATTTGAGTAGTATATTACCACATTGTGGGGTATATCAATTACTTTTGAGGGCATTCACTGAGTCATTTATGGTAAAACAAGAAAAACAGTTATATATTCGTTACATGAAGAATCTATTGATCGTGAGAAACAAAAACATGCAAATGTACATCATGGGAGTACAAATTTTCTGCACCATGATCAATTTGCATTTCGCTTCATATCGTACAACTATTTGAAATGTTATCATCTACAACGCATGAACATGTTTGGCATACTTTTGTCAGGTGTGACGCTGTTTGAAGATTTCCATTGTAAATTATAATGCAAGGCATAACATGAAGACAGAGTATCATTCTGAAACATTAAGGCCCAAAGCTTGAATATAGTATATGACAAAAAATATTTCTATGAATAAATTTATAAAGAGAAATCCAACCTCCTGTTTTAAACTTGCTTTTTGATGCACTTTATTTTGCTGAATTTCTAAATAAAAAAAAACCAAAACATTGCTTTGCTCTTGGCTTTTTAAAGTCACATTGTTTGATGGTAATCTGCTTATCAGAAAAACAGAATTTTGGGAATTTAAACAAAAACGCATAATCTGGAACTACATAACTTTGTCATAAGAGCCTCTTTGGATGTTACTCCCTGGCTCCCAATAGCCCAGTCTCTTTGGATGTTACTCCCTGGCTCCCAATAGCCCAGCCTCTTTGGATGTTACTCCCTGGCTCCCAATAGCCCAGCCTCTTTGGATGTTACTCCCTGGCTCCCAATAGCCCAGCC
>JAUMHH010014885.1:0-10945 GCA_032359455.1 Chlamys rubida
TTTCTACTATGCCATTAACTCCCTTTTCCAAAAATCCATATGAGAAAAAAAGTTTAATACAGGAATTTTTTGACTTCTCAGAGGTGTACATCCTTAACGACAACTTAAGCAATATTTTAATCTAGTATTTTTCAAAATGTTAAAATTCAAAACTAAATTTAACTTTAAGAATTTAAAATCTAAAGATGATATTAGCCACAAAAATATTTGTAAATTTGTACATAGTTAAAAAAAACTGTAAGCGTTCTTAAACTAATCATGCGCTGAACAACAGGGCCGGCCCTATTGGTAGTTTATTAAAATGGTTCAAAAAGAAAAATCTTTTTTTAATTGGTTTTTCTTTTAATGTTCTGTTTTCTAAATGATTAAACATCGCCGGAATTCCTGAATCCTGAACTTGACATATTTTAGTGTTTATCTATATTTATTTTTTTATTTTTTTTTATTTTTTTGTTAATGTATGTGTCCCACGTTTGGGTTTCTGTATATAGGAGGTAATGCCACTGGATGAGAAACCCAAGTCTAAACCTACCATGAAATATCATATACATAGCAAGTCAAAAGACTTAAGACACGAAAGAACACTTTCAGTATTTATAGCATCTAGAGTCGAAACAAATGTTTCAATAGGTGAGGATTAGCTTCATTTGCCAAATACAATATTCACATGTCTGCGTATCGTTTTAATTCCTGGCGAAGAGGGTGGTTGTAAATAGCAAAATATCATCGCAACAATCGACTCAAATAGTGGAAATTGCTCATTGCAATGTTCATATGGTGCTGACGTCATTTGTATTAACTCGCTACCGTACTTTGTGTCAGTGAACGTTTTAGTTAAAACAGGGACCCGTTGTTAAACAATATAAATTCAAAAAATTCACAAGTGATAAATAAATACTTTTTTGGTAATACCAATATTCGATAGCTCTAAATCTAAATAATGGGAACCATAATATAAGGCTCTGTGTTATGCTTTGAACAAGATACATATGTATGTGTATCTAGTCATCGTAAAGGTGGTCTACATTTTACATTAAAAGTTGCTGAATGTAAATATCCAATGTTTGCATTTTCATTTTCATTTGTGGTTCCGCAACTTTGCTTTGTTATTTTTTCATTTGATGTTTAAGAAAACAAAAATGAAAAAAATGCTCTTCTATACTTAAAAGAGGAGGCCTCCACGTGGCAAAAGCTGGTAACGGTTTATATTAGTATGCACAATTAAATCGGTTAACGTCCTCTTTAACATTATATACCGTAACACATATAGTCAATATGATTCTAACTAAAGTATGATCAATACTACATTGTATTGGGTTGTCTATCCCATTGCATTATATACTGTACCAGCGGCTTTCAATACACATTTGATCCTCTGTGTTCGATGCGATATCATCTAAAATATCAATGCTTACTTTTAAATTTAGTATTAGGTGGTTACACTATTCTTTTCAATAAATACAAATGTATACAATATAATTTTATTAAGCGTTCGTCTCTAGGTAGCACCGATTTCATATTACTTCTGAACGGTTGTACATTTGTATATAAGTGAATCATCTAAAACATGTGATTTCCATTAACAAGGAGTCTGGTATGTTACTGCTATGAAAAGGTAATTGAACGATGAAAACGTCATAGTATTTAACTTACACGATCTCATTTAGCAATAGTACCAGTAGCATTCATGTATTCACCAGAACTTGAACAATGAAAATACATTGTTAATGCTATCATTGTTTTCTAAAAAAACAAATACATGTATTATTAATTTATTCAATTTTATTTTTTGTTCAAACAAATATCCATAGTGTTATTTTGGTTCGTTCGCTAGGTCCGTTTGCAAGTGCCTTGGTAAATAGGTACGGCTGTCGGCGAGTGGCCGGAAGTGGAGCAGTAATCGCCAGCGTCGGACTTTTTCTTTCGTCATTTTCACCAAACCTGGACGTTATGATCATCTTTTACAGTATTATTCCGGGTATCTATTATTAGTATTTTAGTTAACGGCAGAAACAGGCATCTGTAGTGAGAAATACAATTCAATGCTCTATTCATTGTGGAAACATATAATACAGGTAAAGAATATAAAACGTATTTATAGTTATGATTAACAATTATTGTGTGTGCTAGACAATAGTTTCTTCACTAAAAGTATAAATCTATAAAGGGAAGCATGTTATATTCCAGTTCAATTAATAAAGTGTGAATGTACAGAGAATACTTTAAAACAATCAGCCATTTAAAGTATTGATCGATATTTATCTAGTGCACATTTTTCAGAAATAAAACCCACAAATAATTTATTAAAGGAATAACCAGGAATATTTTGGGGCTATTCGGTATATACCTAAAAATAATGTTAGTACTTTGTAAAAATCCTCTACATTGTACGGTAATTTTCAACCCCAAGCAACAGTTAGAATTACAAATATTGCGCCAAACATTGCAGAATACGAAACAAAATATAAAGGACCGACCTGTAGTAAAAAATCCTCTGATGATTGCGATATCTGTTTCATGAATCTCTTTGATGTTTCTTTTCAAACATCTGACTAATTTTGACAGGTATTGGATTCGGTCTGATGTACTTACCGTCGATGGTGATCATTGGTATATACTTTGAAAAACGAAGAGCTTTGGCCACAGGAATAGCTGTTTGTGGATCCGGAGTGGGAACGTTTGTTTTTGCTCCTCTCGGCAAATTTCTGTTGGAAACCTACGGGTGGCGTGGGACCATGTGGATTGTGTCAGCAATAATGTTGAATGGTGTTGTTTGTAGTACTTCTTACAGGCCACTGGCAATCGGGTGTGACTGGAATATGACAAAAAATATTAAATATAATGATAAACTTGATCAAGTAATTGCAAAGAACTCTGACGTGAGTTGTCAACAATTCTGTTCGTCAGTGAAAGCCATGTTTGATTTATCACTTCTTAAAAGTCCAACCATGTTGATGTATGAAGCGTCATGTCTTCTCGTCATGTTTGGTATGTATGCATATCACAAGGTATGATGACGCGTTCCAAACCTATTTTACCTATAGTTACAATTAATGCTTCTGCAAAGGGTCAAAATCAGACTACAAAACGATGTAATTGCACCGAGCATTCTTGAAAAATTATTGTTAATATACTTAAAATATAATATAAACTGCATTCTTTTACAAAAATTATGAAGGATTTTTTTCAGCATGTATTAATCGCTCTTGCTGGCCCGGATGGAAGTGCAAGAGGGGGCCGTTATCATTCCTTTCAGAAAACCACTACCATTCCAGAACTAAAAGTTATATTCTCCTTATCCGCTTTCAAGTCACTCCAAGTACAGCCATTCCGGATTGATCGTATCAAAACTCCAAACGTTAAATCTTTGAACACTTTCTTTGATGTTCGGGATTCTACTGTATTTGTGTACGTGACAAAAGCCGTTTCCCCTCAGGTACAGCAGTGGACTTGTCCCATTGTGTATACATTGTGTACTTTGGACCAAATGCATTTTACTATTTTCTTTGATCATCGTTACAGTCAGTCGTGCCGTCTCGTCGGTACATTGTACGTCATGACAGATCGACAGATTGTCGGTAAATTGAAAACGTTATATCACGGACTAAGATAATTCTTTAGGTACATATATATTTTTCTCATTTGATGCATAACTTTTTAGGTCGTCTGTACACTTACACTTAATTGTAAATAAGTAACACTTGTATGATCGCAATTCAAATGTTATCACAATATTATAATTGTATTTGTGAAAATATATAATTACAAGTGATAAGGAATTTGAATGCTTAGAATCAGTTTAGGAAAACTTCAAATGCAATAACGATTCCTTATACAAGACATGCTTTTTTATGCATTTCGCAAATTCGTATTTTTAAATGTTTCTTAAACATTCGTGTATTGTTGTTTGTATCCTGCATTGAAATCAGCCGGTCTACTTACATTATAACACCTAAAGCATCTGGATTATTATTTTCATATTCGTCCAATATACTAATAGAATTGTATTGTTCATAGAAGTTGTTTTAGACGTCTTCGCTCTGTAGATCAATCTGTGGATTTATCTGACAAGATCAATGTACATCTATGTTGACCAACCGAGTTTACAAACTGAAGAAATACAAAGAAAGGCAATGCAAAATAACATGTTCTTCTGTGATTTCGTTGATGAAAATAATCAAGTTTGGAAAACTGAAAGACTTGACGATCACGAACATAATTTCATACTAAAGAATCTGTACTATTTCATGTAGCATTTCAATTAGAGAACACACGTTTTCTTCGTAATAATCCCATTCACAAAATATGGTAGATGGCAGATGATTGGTTGCCCATTAAGGAGCAACGGACGAAGCGCTACTGACTAACGTAGATCAAATAAATAGCAACAACATTTTGATTCAACGGTGTGTAACACCCCTTGAATCATAATGGACTTGGTCTAACTATAATGGTTGAATTGAGTCAACTGTAGTATCAACTGGGGGAAAGACTTGTGTCAGATACACAAACATAGTAGCATCCCGAACATCAAAGAGGTGACTGCAAAGATTTACCTTTCAAAGACTGTCTACGATTAATCCGGAATGGCTGTAAATCTTGTCTTTGGTAATAGTCTAATCTAGCTTCCTTTATTTTGAATTTGAACAACACTTCTATTTTGTCCTGTGTTTCATTAGTTTTATTAAATAAAAAAGGATATTTGGTTGATTTTTTTTTTAAAATATAGTAGGGTTTGACAAAATTTTTTAAAACAAAATAATTAAAAAGAACTACTGCGTAATCATGAAATAACTTTTAAACGATTACATTGCTACATGTATCTATTACTAATGCTTTTTTTATCATTTTTGCAGGATGTTTCATCCCGTCAAATTTTCTCCCTGCCTGGGCTAGTGCCGTCCATCTGTCTACCGACGAGGGAGCATTGCTTATTATTATAATGGGTGTATCTGGTACTGTTACACGTGTATTAGTTGGCTACATAACAGACAAACCGTGGGCTAACAGCTTAATGATAAACAACACTGCCCTGTTGATTGGTGGAGTGTCTACGTGCTTTGTGCCCTTCTACACTACATTTGTTACCCTATCCATGTACATGGTTGTGTTTGGGGCAGTGATTGGTAAGTTCACAGGGATTAGAGTTAATTAGAATCGTGTCGGATAGTATTCCAAAACATATGCGCAATACATTTCATTACCTATCATTTAGTTATATGTAATAAATGTATAATAATAAAATAAAAATTTGATCAACATTTTTTAGATGTATATCTCTCGTTATTTATAAAAAGACATTTCTACAGTAAGCCAAATATGATTACTTTGTATCTCAGAGTAAAGCAAATGTCCCTTGATGATTAAAGAGCCTTTCTGTTAAAAGCTGCATATGACTTTGATCGATTTGAATTATAAACTTCATTTAGTGCCGTGCGTTTGATGCTGCGACTTTAATTTATGTGTTAACAGCGGTCTTCATATGTCTGAGAACTATAATAATGGCAGAATTATTTGGGGTACACAGACTCAGCAGTTCGTTTGGATTAGTTGGACTGAGCATGGGAATTTCTTCATTTCTTGGACCGCCTATAGCAGGTACACGTCCATGTAATTTAGAGTACTGGTGACCAGCATACATTCTGCGGTGACACGTGGTATTCACGAAATATTTATTCCTCAGGAACACTTTTTTTATTCGTATCATATACTTTGACAAGACTTTTGACGTCTTCGGTGTTATTTCGGGTAATGTTTTGCCGTTCTGTCATTGACTTAGATTTTAACATTTGTGTTCGTGAATTGAACTTTGACTTGCAAGCATCTATTCTGAGCCTCAAATATACAGTACATAGTTCCACATAGTTTGTTTTGAAGACAAACAGTAATTGAAAACTTATTTTGCGAGCTTTCGAAATAGCCTGTTTCCTTTGTCAAGCCAGAAAGCAGAAGCCAGTCTACTGTTAACCGCTGTAAATTACTCGCTAAACCACAATGTGCCGTATGTTAACTGTCAGAGCGTATTGAGCCAAATAGCAGAAATAGGAAAATCAAAAGAATTTATCTGAGTTAGGAGCGGAGGAGAACTGATGAACGGAGACACGATGGGGGAGGAGGGTATCAGCTGAGTCATCATTATGACCCAATCTAACATCCACTAAAAGGCGGAATGGGAAACATATAACCCGTGTATGGGTTCTTGTTAGTGGAATGTCTCGATATATGCTGACAGCTGAACTTACTGCAGCGGTTAAGAGTCGAGCAGCCACTCATTTACAATCGTTGCTTGACAAAGAAAACAAACTTTTTAGAAAACTCGCAAAATGTGTTTTTAATTACCGTTAAATTGTATTTATTTTTCATACCTTAGTGATGAATCTCATTCCAAACATTTGTATGTAACATTTACCAAAAAAGGAGGATATTGGCACTTGATAACTGTCTTGTACATGCTTTTTTATCCATGGCTTCCAATGATTTTCATCAAAGGAACGTGGGATGCATTAACGTTTTTCTTCTATTTCAGGAGCATTGTCTGACATGAGCAGAAATTACAACTTTGCATTCTATTTTGGCGGTATCACGATTGGACTAGGAGGCTTAGTTTCACTTCCGCTCAGACGGATTTCGGAATGGGAGAAACGTAAAAGTATCAATATCAGCATGCAACATCCACAACATATGGTGTTGGTCAGGCAAGGGACTGATAATAGTGAAACGAACATTAACCCAGGGGAGGATAGTCATATGCACAATACCAGTAAACGGGTAGACGCATGAATGAATAGCTACATCATATACACAGAAACTTGTTAAACAAAATGTTAATATATGCACTCATGTCACAATATTAATTAAATCTACTTATAAGTAACACTAAATAATCACAACAGGATCGTTTTGTGTGTCAAACCATCTTTAAGTTCGTAACATTATATTTAGACAACGAAAAATTCTGAACATGTGCATATTTAAATTGCTGGAACCTCATCGTGCATATTCATATCTGCTGTATGTTTAGTCCGGAAATAGTTGATGAGGCCTCAAAATTAAGAAAATATCAAAGATAGCCTAACTAAGGTAGGTATGTGCTTTTGTAGGTTTTTATGTATAAAGAATCTAATGCCATATTCCGTATGCAATAAAAAATTATCAATATCTTTCAATTTAGCAACTGTCAAATCGTTATAAACAGGGTTTCTTTAAGTGCTTTTGTTGATCTACATTTACAATGTTCGGGCACTCAGCCGGGTGTATTGCTGTATTTGTGTCGTGTTCATTTTTTATTAAATCGTCTTTTCATTTTAGATGTAAAGTCGCAATCCCTCCTTTCGTGATGAGGCGTGCATATTACTAACATTTCACAACCGACCTCCGCCGTCTGCAAATAATCTAACCTTCGACCTTGCGGTCAAGTAAATTGCAAACGTTCAACTACTATATAGAGACTATTCGATCTGGGATGTTTCACATTTAGATTAAGAACATACGATGTTTAATGTGCATGGAGGGATAATGAAGTTCCATTTTTGTTCAGCTTACAAATTGCAAACAAATGACTCAAACTGTATAAATCCACGATAAAATGTACTTTTGAGTAGACGAAACTTATTTAAAAAGATTTCTTGGGCAAAACTAATGAAATGTTATTTTAAATTGACCAGTTTAAGTGTTGCAAACAAATATTTATGCCTTGTTTGAGTTTATGAGATTCGTTTTTATTGATATCAAAACTCTAATAATTTAAAAGGTCTAACGTAGAACTAAGTTATGGATAGTAGCGTTGTTAATAAACATATTTTTAACAAGTCATTGTGTACTCACATTGGATGTATTAATAAGATATATTTGTCGCACTAGTTGAACGCTGTGTAAATGTATTTAAGTCTTAATTTAAACGTTCGAAAACGGCATTTGTCTGCATATGTATTTAAATGTATACAGTAATTCATCGCAATGAAAATGTGTACCCCGGGCCAAGACTAAGCCTCGTAAACATGTCCCGATTAGTTATTAGCAACATTCTAATATTTAGCATTAATTTAATAGACAGACATGTATTTTTCTATCCACTTAAAACCAAATCAAACGATAATATAAAACTGTATATGTAATTTTCACTGCTGATCACCGCGAATGTTTTCGCTCGCTAAAATGTACATTTTTTAAACCGTTGGCATAATGGTTTCTTCCTTTTATTAAATAGCTTAATATATTTTATGTTTGAACTTTGTAAATTTAGAAACGAAGTAGGTTTTCTCTCATTTCCGTGTTTGTGCAGGGTAAGAAAGGTGTATTACAAAAATTCTATCTTACACCCCGTTTATCATGACGTGACTTCACAATTGCTCAACAATGACGTGACGTCACCTATTTGAAAAAGTCCGATGTCGCAATGCGTAAAAGGGCGACGTGATGAAAATTGACTGTAGAAAGATAATATATTTGGTTTCTGGGGTATGCTTAATCTCGCTAACAGATTCGCTTTCTTCAAAATAGTTCAGGGGGAAAGTTGATATTTTCGAACAGTCGCCAGTCCAAACGCATTTTCATGATTTCTGAACTGGAGTTGGAATGACCGAAAAATGCTCTTTCATGTCCAGGGGTCAAGGATACAGGAATTTCCACCCTCTGGATTACCAAATTTGAAAACCTCTCGGGTGGAATTTCCCTACCATATATCCTTGGGCATGAAAGCGACTTATATAACATGTGTTACACGAGAGGTAACATTACATCTGAAGTCGAATATTTGAATTTCTGTCGCACGTTGATTTATTGTCTTACATTTTTGTAATGTTACCCCAAATATAGGTACTTTTAAAATCACAAAATTATTATATTAAACCTTCCTTCAAAATACATACATCAATATATATCATCATCACCCCTGCAAGTCGGAGATAGAGAAAAGAATACACCTGCTGTTACCCATTGTATCGAAAAAGGCGACTAATGTGGGAGCCCCCTACAGGATGGTGGATTTGCTTTTGTGCTCTCTACTAGGGGACTCCCACCACAGAGACCAAAGTTAATCTGCTGCACCCATTGCAATATCAAACTACTTATTTCCTCCTGTATTGGTAGGCAAAGCCTCATTTTTAGCATACATGTTGAACGTTCGCCCAGGTGAGGAAGGCAATGGGTTCTGTCTCCAGGCCGGGACATACCAAAGTTGTTATTCCATGCTAAACGTTTTGGGGGAAATGGTTCACCTGTTGTCCGTATTATGTAACCAACGGAATGCTGTGCTGGGTGCCTTCGGCATGGTGTTTCAGTGCGGTAGCACTTTAAAGTCGGCATCAGCTATGTGCTATCACAATGAGGCAATAACATAAACACACTGTCTCCGGCACCCATACACACATGCACGCATACACCAAACACAAGGAGACTCGTCCTTAAATGACCTTAGCTGTTTATCGGACGTTAAGCAAACTAAACCAGACCATATGCCTTTCTTTCTTTCTCAGTAAAATATTTTGTGTTTGTTACCGATATAACATAAATCAAATCCCAAGGAAATGTCAACAACAAGCGATTAGATGGTTGACAAATATGACAATTTACTAAGCATAGTTAAAGTTTAACTTTGGAATTCCAATTTGTTTTCTGTGTTGGGATATTTGATACGCTCAGATTTCTCTTAAATATCAAATTATGGGTATTCCACCTTTGACTTCAGCAATAATTAAACCACAGGGTTTTTTCTTTGTTTTACAGAAAGTCATTATTTTTGTAGTATTCATTGTAAGTGTATATTCAAAACTGTCCGTGATACACATATTCTATCTACATTTGTACACTACTTCTGATTTGTCTTATAACGTGGTGATATAATGCAACTCTAGCTGGTAGATGTACTCGCCTTAAGGGCCTGTCACACCTATCCGATTGGGTCGCCGGAGCTATACCGGAGCACACATTGTGCGATTTTCGGGGATCGGTATTAGTACGGCAACGCAGCGGTATCACATCGCTAAGAACGGTAGTAAATCGTCAGAACATCGACGAACAATTTAGCAACGGCAGGCGACGGTAGATAGTTTTGAACTTGCTCGGAGCGAACAACGGGACTACAACGGCAGTACAACGGCAGTACGCTGGTATGGCTTCGTTACTGTCGGTAGAGCACCGGTAGCGCTCTGTAATGGAACGGTAGTTATCCGGGGGCCTCAATGTGTACCGTACTGGTACATATGTGATACCGTAGTACTACCGAATACCAGCAAAGTAGTACTGATACGCCGCCGATGTACTAACGACAGAAAAGTGGTATTCGGTAGCACATCGGCTCTTACATCGGTAGGACAACGGTAGAATAACGGTATCGAAACGGGAACGCCGGTACTACATCGATAATGCTAAGGTAAATTTTGATTTTTTTTCAAGTACTTTTTCACCGGAGCTCTGGCTATTTTCTTGCCATTGTTAATTATTTGCTCCGATTTAGTCCCGTTGAGGTACATCGGTAGTGTGTAACAGGCTCTTAGAGTTAAGGGTTGTACATCATAAAACAGAACAGAACTTTTAGAGAAGAATTTACATACGACTGTACCCATGGTTCATTTTGCAGTCCTTTTAAAACCCATATTAAACGTGCTACCAGCATGATCCATACATTTCTGCACTGCTGATTTTCTATAATTTTATCAATGAAATGTAGGTTAATAAATATAAGGTGGTAGTGAAAAATTGTCTACTGTCATTTTTACGACCTAGTGTATGCCTGACTGCACACGTACGGGTCGTGAACGAGGCGACAGTTCAACACCGGGATCATAACATCATATCCAGTAACAGTATATATCCAGGGATACATATTTAGACATGTCTAATTTACAATATGGCCCTGCATGAATATATTGACAGATATCACAGAAAAATACACATAAGCTACATGAAAGACATTTGCAGATTAAAATACATGTATATTAAACACAAA
>JAUMHH010014896.1:0-25283 GCA_032359455.1 Chlamys rubida
TTCAGTCATTACGTACTGTAACGTAATGTAATACCATTCAGTCATTACGTAATGTAACGTAATGTAATACCATTCAGGTAATACCATTCAGTCCCTACGTAATGTAACGTAACGTAATGTAATACCATTCAGTCATTACGTACTGTAACGTAATGTAATACCATTCAGTCATTACGTAATGTAACGTAATGTAATACCATTCAGTCATTACGTATTGTAACGTAATGTAATACCATTCAGTCCCTACGTAATGTAACGTAATGTAATACCATTCAGTCATTACGTAATGTGACGTAATGTAATACCATTAAGTCATTATGTTATGTAACGTAATGTAATACCATTCAGTCATTACGTAATGTGACGTAATGTAATACCATTCAGTAATTACGTAATGTAACGTAATGTAATACCATTCAGTCATTACGTAAAAATATCATGTTTTTATGGTTAAAATGTATTCGGTATGCTAAAGTTGTTTTAAAGAATAGTCAAAATTAAATTTTTCCTGGAAAAGTTTCAGTTTATCTTGAATAGCTAAAAATTCGTTCACTGGAACAACAAGATATGGATAACTGCATGGCATATATTTAATGCTTAGATTAAGAGTGGAGACTTCGTTGATCATGATGTGCAACGTATACATTTTAAAACCGTACTGTCAATATTATAGCATGGACTTATACTATCTGAACGACCATGACCATTGTACACTGATATGTGTAATACGATTATTCCTGAAAAAGCTTACACATGTTTAAAATTAATATTAAATTGTACAATATTCTTACTTTGAAAACAAACATATTTCAATTTGTATTTTAAAAGTTGACTGCAGTATTATCTTAATAAGATTTACTTTCGTATTCCATTAAATGACAATATTTCCTTTTGCAACAAAAAATAAAATGCCTACTGCAAACGTTAACCTATTTCCTAAATTGCTATTTTGAAAAATTGTTTCTGGTAATGTTTTGCCGTGCACGGCTTGTATATAGATAAGTATTATATTCATATCAAAATAAATCATATTCCAGATTAAATCATGTAAAGCACCTGTAACGAATTACGCTACGTAATTACATAACTGGACCGAGCCATTAGGAAGTCGTTTCTAGGTGGTCGTTAAAGCTAAAGAGCAAAAAAGACGAAGGGGTTATTTTCACAGCGAGATTAAATATTTGGGAGGTCAAATTAACGTGTTCAAAAAACAAACGAATTTCAGCAAGATGCTAGTCATATTTTATAAGATCTCTATCATTATGTATGTTTCCTACATTTTTAGAGATGAAAGAAAAAATGGCAGCTGCTATATTTTAATAGATCTTGATAGTCTCCTGGCAGATTTCTCCTGCTAAGGAGGGACCATGTCAGGAGACAAAATCTTAACATGGTTCCTCATATGTAAACATAATGGAATATTATACCATGGTAGTTTTCGCACACGCCTGGAACAAACCAGAAAACAATATTTGTTGAAATCAAACTCAGCAAATACTCACAAATATCTCAGAAAAGAAAAAGTATGGTTATTAATTCTTTTTGGTATTTGAAAATATTTCTTGAGTTTCTCATCGTGTCTGACGTGGCTAAGCTTATTCTCACTGTGTCTGACACGGCTAAGCTTATTCTCACCGTGTCTGACGTAGCTAACCTTATTCTCACCTTTTCTGAATTGGCTAAACTAATTATCACCGTGTCTGATTTGGCTAAGTGTATTCTCACCGTGTTTGATTTGGCTAAGTGTATTTTCACCTTGGCTAAGATCATTCTTACCGTGTCTTGTATGGCAAACGTCATTTTCATCGTTGTTTGACATTGTAAAGGTCAATTTCACGATGTCTGATATGGTTTAGGTCATTCTTATTTTGATTATATTGATAAGATTATTTTCATATTGTTTGCCATTTTCATCGTTTTTGATATGGTAAAGGTCATTTTCAGAGTGTAGAAGATAGTTGATGACAAATATACTTTCCAAAATTCAAAAACATGTTTGCGTCTGGAGCACCTGATGCATACCTTTACTTTGTTTCATTTTTATTTTTTACTTCCATTGTTTATGTTGTTGTCATAACAATTTTGAACTTGAATTTGCCCTACTGTGTTGGAATAGGTTAAGTGAGCTCTCATGGCATGTTATATGATTGTTAATGATTCTGTGTGATGTATCATTGTGGATTGGATCTTCATAGGTAGTCTTAAATTGCTGTATAAGCATGAAGATGTTATTAAAAATATTAATCGACACACGAATGTGTGCTGTCCACAAGAATATGCATTTGCCGTATGACACAAATAAAAGTAAGAAAAGAATAGGTACATTTTACGGAAAAGAAATAACATTGATACAAATGATCGACATAGTGCCTTGCTACATGTCATGGTAGATCATACAATGTAATGTTTAAATCTCAGAGCTACTGATTGCATAGTGTCTCCGCAATGCACTCTTTATTTTAGCGTTGTTTACTTATTATATTAGAACATAAAGTGTCAATCGGTATTTGAACTACATCTTGAAATTTTATTTCATTTTAATGTGAAAACCCGCATTCCGTTTTGACTTTAAAGGCTGCTTGCTTATCTGGAGAGATGCGGTTTATTAACGTAAATGCATTTAACCAAGGAAATTGCGTATATTTTATTTTCGTATAAAATATAATAAAACATGAGTCACATGTCCTTGATAGGCTTCAAATAATTTGTAATATTATCATCTGTCAGGTTTGGTTCTCTTGATGCAGGTATAGTTAGAAATTCAACCAACCAACATAAATACGGATTTAATTGTGATTCTGACAATGACGTATTTCAAAAGCGAAATCAAACGGCTTTATCGAGAAAAAAAACTTCTGCGAAATGCATGCTATATTGTGATGAATTCCAGAACGAGGTTGTGACGTAATCCGTCTGACCCTCCCCGTTCTCCTGGGGTGATTATCGCCTTGCGGAGCCTGATTCAGCGGAAGATACACAGTAAACAGCCTCAATAGTCAGGATAATCACGAGAGATCACCATCGGCGTGGAGACGGGTGCGCCATTATACTACCAGTAAAATGATTTCTGTGTAGCCACTTGACATTTTTGGAAGAACATATTGCGAGTTATGTATCGAAATGATTACCATTCCAGTCTTTGAGACTGCGATACTTGAATATAAGATTTACACACCGAAGATTTATTACGTAGCTTTTTTATCAATAGCCATCCTTGTGAGTAACTTTAGACAGAAACAATAGTATCGCATTTACACACATAAACAACACGATTGTCTAACATGGAATATCATACTGTGAATGCAATTGAAAACGCCCGAATGTTAAAGATGACTTGATAAAGAACCACCAATAGATATAGTGTAACTGTACCTTCATTATAGAAACAGAAACGTAATTATTCTGCCAACGGAAGAGAAATGGTAGATATCAGTAATTAAATAAGTTTTCTGATTGAAGTTCTCATATATAAATAAAATCTAATTTTGAAATTCCTTTTGAAGATATGATACCGTGCTGATTTAGTCATTTTTGTTTTAAATACTATTCACAACATCGGTATTGCTCGTACTTCCGCAGTAGACATTTCATAGCGGTTTCATTGTTTGATCTTATACGACTTCTTAGTATAAAACTGAAACTCTATTCATTGCTCGATTAGATATCGTGATTAAATATAAAAGTAAGCATGACATATTACTCACATTGGTAATTGACAAGCTTTTTAACGAGACTCCCAAACAACAAAACCCGGTCGGTCTTCTGGTGTGTTTGACAAGCTTTTCGAGAACCCCTTCACCTATTGGTAATTCTAGTCTATAAAATGTTGACCTAATTAATGAAACTTCGTGAACAAATCTCACATTTTAAAATCCGTGCAGCAAGGTTGGTCGGATTGCACAATGGATTGCGCCCAAGACGGCCAAGGTTGTTCGAGTCTTTTATCGGCTGTGAAAAGATGTGGAGTAACCTGCTTGACCACATAGACTTTCTCCAGGTACTCTGGTCTCCACCCAATTTACAACCAAGCGCTACCATCTGATCTAACAAGAGGGATGTATATAAGTTGACAAGATCTGCTTTATAATGTTTGTAAGTGCAATCCATAAAAAAGTAAAAATATGCTTAAGAAGTCATGTTCAAATCAAACACATTATTTTGATACAAATCGTAAACCATTCTGTAGACAAACACAAATATTGGGAACTTTTTGTACACGGCATAAGGCAAATATAAACCCAAAGACTAAGGATACATGTGGTGAAGGACACACCAATCCATCTGAACAGCTACTTTTGTTGTCAAGTACACAAATCACCATCTGAACAGCTACTTTTGTGGTGAGGGACACAAATAACCATCTGAACAGCTACTTTTGTGGTGAAGGACTCAAATAACCATCTGAACGGCTACTTTTGTGGTGAGGGACACGAATTAACCACATGAATAGCTACTTTTGTGGTCAAGGACACAAATAACCATCTGAACAGCTACTTTTGTGGTGAGGGACACAAATCACCATCTCTGGACGGCTACTTTTGTGGTGAGGGATACAAATAACCATCTGAACAGCTACTGTTGTGGTGAAGGACTCAAATAACCATCTGAACGGCTACTTTTGTGGTGAAGGACACGTCTATCAATCTGAGCAACTACTCTTGTTACGAAGGACACACCAATCAATCGGAGCAGTTGCTTTTGTGGTGAAGGACACACGTATCCATGCGCACACCTACTTTTGTGAAAGAAACACCTTATCTTCTGAGCATCTACTTTTTCGGTGCAGGAAACGGTAACCTTTCCTGAGCAGCTACATGTTATAATAGTGTTGATTTGTTATTAGGGGCCATTTACCCTTCCTAAGCAGCTATATTTTGGTGAAGGACACGCATTTCCGTCCTTAGCAGCAATTTTTGCAATGGATGACATACCTGCCTTTTCTGAGGGCAAGTTTTGTAGGAATTAACATGCCTATCCTTCCAGAGTTGCTACTTTTGTGGGACAAATCAGACCTTCTCTTACTGAGCGGCTTTTTGTGGTGCTTTCTGATGTCTTTTCTTTTCGTTGACTGTTCTCTTAGTTTCCTTTATCACTTTTTCATTTCGAGACTTATTTTCGAAATTGTCCTTGTCTGATGACTCCGAGTAATTTTTCTTTCTCTTTTACCATAAACGACATGGAATTTTCTATTTTTGTATTATTCAGCCATTAAGCGTAAATTTATGGCGACGTGATGCAATAAACAATCGGTTGACTACCTGTAATAGTGTTAATAATCTAGACTAAAGGGATGCACATGTTTGATTTCACAAAATAATATAACCCAGGGGAATAGCCGGTGTTCACCTGCAGTGGGTAAACAGTTTAAAAGTAATTACATTGTATTGATGTTTTGGTCGGGGTATTGATGGCCAAGCTAAAACATGCAGTACAAGCATGTATCTCTATCAATCAAGGTGACCCATATCCGCAGGTCATGTTCCTTGATTCAAATTATAATATACAAAAGCATTATTTACGACCATAATTAATAGATAAGAGGTTGACACAGACCGGAAATCGACTATGCAACCGGAAGTTGTCCTGAAATGCCTCCTAGATGGGATATAAATAATGGATAAGTGATAAATGATTTCTATTCAAGCAGTGGGAATGCAATTTTTGAAAACATAAATACACGTTATTGATTAAATGTACCAAACCAAAAGTGACACTCATAAAATATCTTGATTTTCGTCTTGTATGCTTCATCGATGAATGTTTCCCTCTTGCTGTAATATTTATTGCAATGCACACTTATTTACTTTATTATAACATATCATAAATCAGTTTTACTTACTTCGGGTGGTCGGATGGCGCAGTTGATAGCGCACTTGCCTTTCACCGAGGTGGCCGGGGTTCGATTTCCCGATCGGATTTGAAATGGTTCGGTGTCACCTGCCCGATCACGTGGGTTTGCTCCGGGTACTCCGCTTTCCTCCCACAGTAAGACCCCCGCGCGCTAACATCCGGGCCAACAAGAGTGATTAGTATAATTTGAAAAAACTTGTTTCATAATTGTTGTCAAATAAATAAAGTTTATATATATTTTACTTACTGATTTCTTTTTCATATTGATGCTAATTCGATAGTGCAATGCGCTATTTCACATTATGTTGTTGTGCTTAAAATTCGTTTTGGTTTGTGTTTCGATTTTTATTGCTATTTAATGTTGATTAAAAGAAATTGACGCGAGCAGGTGTGAGTTCAAGTCAAATAGGACCGCCTTTGAAATATAAATATGAAGACATTACAGGGTTTTTTCGTCTAACTTAGACTAGCAATTTGATATTTTAATCATTGTCATGGAACAGAAACTCTAATACGACAATGTTTGACACGTTTATAGTTTTACCCACTCGTGTCTACGGTTGGTTGTCTTAAACTCCTTAATGGGTTTTCTTCCATCTTTATGCAATGGATGAATTAACTGCATGTAAAACAATCGTAAATGTCAAACATGAATGACCTCCCGGGCATAAAGTTAATTTATTGACATTATTATGTTCGCATTACCGTATGTTTAATGCATGCATTAAATATATGGGCATATTTGAACTGTGTTTTATTTTCAAAATCAAAGGTACTTTCCCTTAAAAAAACAAGACATGTCGTCAAAAGAGTTCAAGAGGTGGTCATGTGAAATACAGTTATATGCATCAAGCTAGATACATGTACCCTAGGAAATTATAAATATTTTGATGTGATAAATGATTATCCGTATATTTATGAACTCTTAAGCACAATCGTAAAGATTATAAATGCATACCTTGGTTGTTTTCATTAATTGCATGTGTACACTATTGAATACTAGCGTTTATGTGTTGGAAGTATGACGACCTACCTAGAGCTTAAAGGTTATATGACGACAGGTAAGTAATATAGGTTTAGTTTAGCTAATATTGACAAAATAATTGAAAGGTTGTATTACTAAATATGAAAGTATGATTTCAAAATTAAAGGCACTTATTTCAATAGAAGTAAAGGTAATACTATATGCATCTATCATCAAAAGTAAAAATGATATAATAAATTTAAAGAAAAGTGTTTGTGGTAATATAAATAAAAATTGAAAAAAGAAACATTATCATAAAGGGTTGGACTAGAAGACAAATCTCGAGTCATTTCAGCGGAAGAAATATTGCTTCAGCAGCTGATGGCTTAACCGTTCGTTGACTACATTATGACGGTATGTAGTTTGTATTTGGATATATAGTTTTTTTGCAGAAGGAATATTCCCTAGACGGGGCTCATTCGTTTCTAAACCACACACGGTCCTCATAATCACTTAAAACTCTCGAGACTTTCCAGACCTACTTCAAACTTATCTTAATACAAAATGATATTTTCTGTAAAGTCCCTTGATTTTTTTCTGCTCATGTTTTTGATAACAGGTTCAACGAAGATGGAATTAGAAAGAAACTGGGTTGTCAGAGTTAGTTAGGGGGAGGCTAATGAAAAAACCACACGCCTTTAGATGCTTCCAGGAGCCAATGTATATTTCACCAGCGTTGTACAATTACGCTCTTTCACAGACCTCCTGCGATCTTCAAAAGAGTGTAGTTGTTAAAAAAGCGTTGTGTTTCAAAACAGTGTATCGTATCTCTCAGTCTACTTCTTGTCCTATCACTCAGAACACTATGATATTGCCACTAATCAATTTCCCAGTTACAGAAACATACATAAGAGAGTCTCATTCGGAATTGAAATTGACGTTTCTTTTACTAGGTTGCACTCTATGGAACTCTTTTATCACATATTTCGGCCTCCATAGACACAAAATGAAACGCACCTTATGTACCACAAGACTGCATGGGATTATCAGCCATTTCTCGAGTGTGGCCACGACTTGTGGGTTTGGTTTCGGTATAAGAGACCTTCCTTTATAGAACATACACTGTTGTTATGACGGAATATAATGAATACGACTTAAACACATTAGACTGCCTGCGGCTTCCAGCTCATAACAGCAGAGGCTAAAAACCCTCTCCGTACAAGTATCTAACGGTACCTTGTAAATTATTGTAATTACAATGTATTTAGTTTGTATGGTGCTGCAGTCTGACGGAACACGTGTACAAACAGTTACTATCTGAATGCGAAAAACAAACTTACCCTTTAATTAATTGTTTTATTTCTAACTGTTAACGCTAAGTACTTGAAACATTTTCTGCACAATTCATTTTATTTTTGAATGGTTGACATCATGAAAACAAAACACACACGTACATTTAAATATAATTGAATATGTTTTACTACACATAAAACATAAACATAAAATACGCTTAGAGCATATTCAATAAATATATTGCATGCTTGATTTACTTATTTTACATGAATTTATTTATTCATGATATATGTTTTTAGAGGTTAATTAATATTGTTTAAATACAGTGTATTTTTTTAAAATTTAATACGTATCACAAAATAGCAAAGCTTGTAGTGAGATATATATAATTGCCAACAATAACTATTGAGAGTCGTCATGACACATTCTGCTCAGAATACATTCTGATAATATAGGAACTGATAGTAAAGTTAATATATTTTTGTTTGTTTCATATAGCAAAATTATTGAATGATAAATGAACGAAATGTACCCGAAAACATCAGTTGAATTACCCAGAGCATGGAACATAAAACGAATTGTATGATAATATAACTTTATATTTCTTTATTTCCTTTGAACTGCACAAATCATAGGTACTAGTGACATGCAGTGTGTCGTTTATCAACGATATATAGCATAATGTAAAGAATATTATGTATAATGTATATTCTTTGGTAATTCCAATAATTTGTAACCGATACCTTCAAAGTATTTATCACTGTTAATGTAAGTTGAAATGCAAATGTCGGTCGTATCAAACATTAACTTAGACTAGCACTCTCATACCTTAGCATCGCCAATCGGTTTGCTGAGTAAACCTGTATACGTTTCAGTTGCATTTATTTTGATCAGGAATGATCTTTACGTGATATTTAACAAATTATTCAAATCTCCATAAGGAAATTATTATTAATTGTATAAGTTGTCAACTGCTTATAACTACAGCTTATTTCACAATAATTAGATTTTTTTCACTTTTTCACTAAAAATACAAAAATGTATACAATCAATACTTGGCGCAATCAACCATACTCGACGGTATGTCCACACATAAATCAATTGTGTATGATTAATATAAAATGAGAGCACGTCTTCCAGAAAAAAAGCTAAAGTATATTTTGTTGAAGAGTTCATTAAAATATTGCAACAAAAATATTAAGTTTCCATGCATGGTGAATTGGAGAAAAATGAAAGTTCAAAATAATGATAATGAACGTTGTTTCGCGTTTGGTTAAAAAAAACTCTGTAGAACAATGCAGCAATGTTATTGTTAATTCTAAATAAAACAAGTGATAAACTACTTGAAGATATAAACCACCTCCAGGATTATATTCAATAGGTTTTGCCAGTTTTAACGCTAGTTGTCAGTTAGTGTTAGACGTATGGCATAATTAGTGGAAAATCGACCCAACTCTGTTGCAACTATCAACTGGTTTTATCTAAAGCTGACAAGTATACGTAACAAAATCTCCCTCGGTTCCATATATAGCCAAAGGTTAACAAGGATCGGAAGGCATTTCTTTCCGCAACGCTTCATTTTTCAATAGATTCATTCGCTTAAAAAACAAGGACTATGTAACAGAATATAGCGGTGGGCTCCCAATGGGGACGATCTGTGCTGTTTGATATGGCAAATGTAACTGCTGATTTGTCATATTTAAAGATTGTTCAAATTCTCCTACCACTTTTAAAAAAACAGGTTACATACACCAATATTTACAGTTCTGATGGGAAAATACTTCTGTGCATGCATTTTACAATTAAGCATACACATACAAAATGTTTGTTATGCATATAGGTTTGTTCCCCCAAAAGCAGTAAATTATCCCTAAAGTGCCCCATGGCGGATGTGCGCTGTACACTACACCGTAAAGGAGAGAAATCTCTGGCACATGAAATGAGATCATAATTCTAATCAGTTACGTAATTTATTTGCTTTTCCACAAAATGCGATCTACAGCAAAGCGTGGTAAGTGCAATCAGTAATTCAAATTGTTTTCGTCGGCCATTTCAGTATTAAGTTGCCGGAGTCGTATACTACATGCGTATTTAATCATACATTATTTGATTGTAAATGAAATGGATTTTCGTCAATATTAGTGTTAACTTCGTATACATCATATTATTATTTAATTTGTGTATCAAAAGATATACATGTTATCGTTCACAGAACAAATACTATTTTCTGAATATAAGTAAGTTCGGTAAAAAACAAACAAACAGACAAAATTATTATTATGAACATATGAAGTTATTTACAATTTTTTAACCGAAAATCGCTTGATGCTTTTTCTGATAAAATGATTAAAATCCAATGAACAAAATGAAGATAAATAGAATTCAAAGAGTATTTCCGCACTAATCATTATAAAACAGTTAAATATTCAGCGACAATCCCCTGGAATGTTTGAGTTATGTAAACATGTCATACAATGTTATTATTGTAATTTAAGTGACTTACTGCCTATTACTTAAATTAATGTTAGTACCATTTCATTAATAAAATTGTTGAAAATTCAAAAACACAATGTTAATATAATTTTAAAAGCAATAATGCAAAAATAATTGTTTTCTTTTCCATGATGGAAATTGTTCTTGACATTATCAAATGTTGTTGATTAATTTTTCTATTCAGATGTACAAACGTGCATCCTTTGTATACATAGCGTAGTCCATTCATGACTACAAACAGTTAGTTATCTACAACACAGTACTTCTCAACAGTCACAGGATTTCCACTGGAATGTACCCCAACAAAAGGGGAATAAGCTAGCACTATTGGGTAAACTATGGCACGAGTTTCAGTCCCATTTTACGACTAACAGAAAGGATGTATAAATGGGCATTTCTAGCGTAGTTTATGGAACCATTAACACTTAACCATTCAATACCGCGGTAAGATCAGCTTAAGTGAAAGGTACCAAAACATATCATTACAATTCTATGTATTATCAAATTCTATGTAACTGATTCGGAGATTTATGAGCAGAGCAGGGACTTAGCTAGGATATCAACTACATTTATAAATAATATTTACTTACTCCGATCCGGTACAATTTAAAAGAAACTAATGGATTTTATCGTTTATATGTCTATATACTATTATACTAAAGAAACTTTTATTTTTATGTTATCGGGTTTTTAAAATAGATATTTTCAAAGTTTTATTTTGACCCATCGGTATTCTCTTGTTGATATTTATCACAATGCTGATTAACAAAAAAGTACTTAATGAATGAAATATTTTATATTTAAAAATTTAGTGTCTTTTGTCATGTTGTAGGAGTTATAAAGTTACATAGATAATATACCTCGCACACTTTAATTTTGTTTACAATCGAGATATGGTAAAGCGTAAATGATTTTATTATTTTGTCAAATTTGTATTTTGTAACATTGTAGTATTTTCTATGTTATTCTCCTAGCTTGTTATATGTGTAATGTAATTCGTATTAAAATGCCGATCTACTGAAATAGACATAATTATGTTTATCTACACTGACGTTATTGTAAATACATAATGCGTGTTAGAGAAGGGAATATATGATAATACAACTACGTAATACAAAATCGAGTCCTATTTTTATTTGTTTTCTTTTGTAATATTTTCTACCTTTAACAGTTCCATTTTCCTAATTTGTTAGATTCCCCATGAAAAGATATTCCATTTTTTCCCCTATTTGAATACAATAAGTTTTATTTGGTAAACGTTCTTAAATATATTGTGAGATATTTGTATTAAAATAAAACATAATCACATGACGACCGACTCCAAAGGCATTTCCCTGTTTCAAAGCTCTTCAGGCAAGACACTGCGAAAGATCGGTCTTCTAGTATTTATTTGATATATATTTCCCCTGTCATAGGGACTACAGTGCAATTTTGCACTATAGCTATATAATTTGCAATAATTTGTACGTGAATATATAGTTATTATGATCGTACATTGTTGTTTAACATACAACATGTATTTGAATATGATTGATATACTATGTCACTATATCGATGGATACTTTAGTAATGTTTTTCTCTCTAGACACACAACGTCGGTTCTTGCTGCCAAACTGCGTTAGAGGTTTATAAGTGCCAAGCCGAAAAGCACATACCAAAGTATGCTGGAATCGCAAAACCTCATCAGCATGCTACCGTTACAACCAATCCGGTCGGTTTGTGTGTATAAACTTATTTTCGACAAACCTTCATTTTATGGCTTGCTAAATGAAATGTGTGTAGTTTATCATTTCGTGTTGAAAATACAAACCCGACATGATTCCTATATGTTCGCTTTGATATTTGATGCCGAAGTATAAAAAACCCAAATACTTAAAATCTTTAATCTACCAAATGATTTATGAGTCTCCCGAAAACACAGTTCTCAAATGGCAGACTACAGGAATAAGATTCGTCAGGATCTCGGCAGACATATCCACGACTCCAATAGGTCGTTACAAACACAACTTACTGCATTATTTAGAAAGCCGTAAATAGAACAACCAGAAGAATAGCAAAAGCACAAAACGCTAAATGTTAATTATTATACAATTAGTTGCATGATTAAAATTTAAATGTTTGGAAATATATTTTCCTAAATTAAACAACACCAAAAACAACAAGTTGCATATTGAATACAATTAGCTGTAATATTTTTGAGTGAATTTTTAAAGCGAATAATACATTACAATCTCCTCATATTTGTATAAAAGCATCCAATATATCACAAAATCAATTGTTTTTTTTAATTCAAATCATAACCTTTTCTCTTTATTTGTGAATACATGTAGTTACATTTCCTATGCGTACGTTCTATCCACAAGGGAATACAGAGTACAATGTGATCTTGCATATCGAATGGCAAATTAGATAATGTTCGATTTGAGCTTCTGACAGTAAAGAACTCATTCTAAACGCTATATTAGAACGTCGAAGAACAAACTGATTTTGGAAAATGACACCGTTCTTTACAGTCAGGTAGCAACATGGTAAGTAGACATATATCTTTCAAATTCATTGTCGATGTTTTGGTTTTCGGAGTAAGATCCTTGCGTTAAACCTGAAGTCAGGTTTTGGAAGTTTCGACAATAAACACATTTTCTTCTAGTATTGCCCATCCAATAACAAAAAAGGTTTTCATTATCCTCTTGCTGTTTATGGAAAAATAATGTGTAAAATAAATATGCTGAAGTATTCAGAAATCAGCTAAATATATTTACGAATTACTCTTCGCAAAACACCTTTTCTGAAAGTCATTATTTGGATTTAAAAAAAAATCACCACTCCAAAGTTATTTAGCTTATCTTTGATGCATATTTGGGAGAAACGAATGTGGAAAATGTTTATCAATTAATGTATCTGCCTTTTTGTAAGGATTCCCACACTCATCTCGTGACATTTATAATGTTTACATAGAAAATTTAGAAAAAAAACTCATGGCTAATGCATAGTAAAAAACAAATCATTGTCAAATGTTAATGTAAAATGTTCCGAAAATACTACATTTCCACTGATAACATCATATGTGAGAGACCCCTCTTTGATATGCTCTGTTATGAATATACTTGATAACAATAATCCACACACAAGGTTTCGCATTTGAATAGTTTATCCATGTTCATTGGACAAGAAAACCACACTGTTTGCGTATGCCTAATGCTACCTGAAAAGGTTGATGTAATCATTCAGATTTTGACAGACCAACAGAACATCGTCCAATCAGCGTTCGTCTTACTGAAGTAATTCGTACCCGTGCATTGTAATAGTCCCCCGCATTTGCAATCAATACGCTGGTGTAATGTGTCACATTATGTGTATAGTCAGAAGGTTTACCTATCCGCAGAGAAGCACGAATCTGCTGAATATATTAACATTTGACCTTTTGTTTTGCTATGTAAATTAAAAAAAATAGACCTTATTTGCATACCTTTTCAGGGTATGTGCCTTGAGTTTTGAGTCCTCACAAGCTGATGGGGGATCCCCGTACAAGGGACGATAGAATCTAGTGGTAAGGCCTAATTATATGGTTTCTACAAACGGATTATTAAAACGAATATAATAACAGATTTTAACAATATTTACGCTAATTTTACTTTCATGCTTAGCAGACGTTTCAGTTAAGTCCTGATAATTAAGGATATGCAGCATTAGTTTCAGACTTTAGGTTATAATAGTAATTTTATTGAGCAAATTATCTAATCCTTTTACGCAGGTGCAACGTAACAAAAGTGCTCTTCCAACATTTAATTTATAGTGTTTTAGAAAAGTGCTGGTTGAAGATGCAAATTTGATAGATTTGATGTTTCAGAAAACACTCAATATGGATTTAAATATATACATTACCTTAACGGGGTCGTGTAATTATGTAATGGTACCTTGTACCCGAACCAAAGATCAGAACAAAATATACGCAGTTTGTGTATTAAAAGAAACAGAGCAGTAAAATATTGTTACATTGGCTAACACATAGTTTATGATATTGCTGATATTACATATATTTTTGCTGACATTTTGTGGTGAAAAGTATATTGCATTATATATGAATTTTAAGAGTGTTAACAAAGTATGATTGTCATATCATAATATTGCAATTAACTAAAAATAAACCCCTTATTCTGTCGTATATATTAAAATTTCCTGTATTTTCAGTGAAATATCTATCATTATATGTACTTTATTTTACTAGTGTAAGCGTTGTGTTGTGATTGCGATTAAAGCCCTCTACCTCATTTGTTTGTGCAATATATATCCTTGGATTTATAACAAGAACATACATCATCGCGTATATGTAATTGTACATTTCAAATATTTGATTTCCACTAGATAATTTCGACTTTGCCCCCTACATCTGATATTGTTTCTCATTCTTTATTAATAAAAATAAACGCAAAATCACAGACTCATTGATATTAGATTTCTATTTCACAAATTTTTCAAAATTATTGAAAAGTTAAGTGTTTCAAAGAAAGATTTATTTTTTGGAATTAAATTTCATTTTAATATATATTATTTAATGAATAATATTTAACAAAATTTTGCCTAACATAGGTATATTTAGAATGAATTTATTTAAATGTATACCTGCCTGTCGTTTTTAAACAAACACCAAAAGTTAATTATATACAGTTTCAAAAAGTATTGTTGTATTCCTATCTTTACACAGTATTTATGGTAGAGAAACACAGTAATTTTTAATTTAAGCGTGGCAACTTTTTCTTCATTATTAAACAAGTATTACTTATTTCAAAAAATATTTTTAAATCTTAAGAACAGCGTCAACATATTTGACAGCAGATGTACAAAATCGTTCTGCATTCGACATGCATTAACATGCCATTCATTATAATAATATAATGAAAACAGGTAAAAGAAATGTATTCAACATTCCAGTTTTAAAGCATTGGTTGCGATCATATTTTGTGTATTGCTATAAAAGGTTTTAATGAATTATATATCACTGTTATGAACACAGCCTTCATCGGCATAACCAGTTTTAATACAGCAGTATTAAGGATCTGGATGCTCTTTTCCGCTTCATATGCAAGCAGGATCATATTTAACTGCACATTTACAAACGTAATAAACTGTTTATAAATGTGATTTCCGATCAAGACACTATGTTTCCACAAAGCCTGGTGATATTATCATATGAAGATTCTATTTTCTAGTAAACAATTTTATGGTTAACTTTACTACAGAAGGAGTCAAAATCGTATAAATATATTTATGGGATAGTTAATGTATTATTAATATATACATATGTTGTGTCTGAGTCAAAATTGATACACATGTATACATATTATTCTGCTCAACACCAATAACAACTATTCGTGATACAGGATATGTTTATTATTTTATTAAATCAAGGTAAATACACCGATCTTGATTCGTGTTGTTCTGATGTATTACCGTCGATTGGCTTGTTATCAAATTGATTATATTGTATGCGTTTGATGATTTAATATATTAATACAGAATATATTTTGTTGCAATAAACACAAATTAAAATTCAAAATTCAAAATAATTTTTAAAGTCTCACCTTTAAATAATATTAAAACAATTATATTAAAGTTAAAATACATACATTGCAGAGAGCCACTCATTATGATTAAGTTATGAGAGACTATACATTACTAACATCAATAATGTATATACTATGTATTAGGTGTAACCACCTAACACTATCCAACACAACACATATGAAACTAGCCGCCTACCTTGAAGTACGCTCGGTTATATCTTTTTTTAAATAATGTAAGTAATATAATATAGTTTGATTTTAACTTAACTCCAGACATAAACTGCTATATTTTTTTAGTAATGACTTCAAATTGTATTATATCATTTAAGATTTGCCTTTCTAACAATGAAATTGAAACAAATATATACTACAGCCTCAACAAGTAGAATTTGGCATTAAAATACATAGTCGAATGATCATTTTGTTTCTCAGAAATATATACATAAACTTTTTTTTGTTTTGTCAAGTAATGGTTTTATAAGTTGTTCTTTTCACGTGTTTTTCATACGCATTTGTATCATATCTTATAATTAATTAAATCCATACTCAATTGTCAATGAGAAATTTAGAGAGTTTTTCTTTATGCTATTCCCCCTCAAAATCAAGGTTGCGATAATTCAGTTTGTGTATGTATTTTCGAAGCATTCCGTTCTCCGAAAGTTGTCTGCAGCCTGACCTCGTGTTTGAAACAAATTTTCCAGTGACCCAAACCTTTTTCTACACAAACACCACCAGGCTTTGTGAAGATAGGCAAATGACACGAAAGCCATTTGGAGCATATCATGCAGTCACCGAATAGCTTGTCTCTAAACATATGTCATTTACATTATACACAAGACAACAATTTTTTAGCGGAGGAGAGATTTTAAAAGGAACTATATATTGTAGTGAAAGTATTTAGAATTATGCGACAGAGGATTTGTTTATAACTTTGTCATTGTATCATAAAAAAGTATGTGCAAATGTTTGTTTTTCAACTCTGTCCTTTTTACTTAAAATCGTTTAGCCCTCAGCATTGCTTACGAGATATTCTTTGTGTTTTGTATTTGACTTTTCAAACAAGCAGTTGGACGCCTTTGAGCATACTATTGTACGTACCTACTGTATGAAGTGAGCTTTAGAACAAAAAGTCAGCTCCCTTTTTCATAAAGCTATGCGATTGTAAGATATGTATGTTTCTTGTTTTTATCGATTTTGAGATCTATTATGGTTTTGTTGACACTCTTTCGATTCGGTCTGACAATAAATTATGAATGTTAGTTTTCATTTGCAAACAAATAAGACCGATATAATCATAATGCAATGATAATAGAGGATATAGATTGTTATAAAACAATAGCACGCATATGAAATTAAATCACATTAAATATTTTCCTTATTTACACAAAAATAGTCATACCTTTTGACTGTAACAAGATTACTCGAACTTGATAATGTAAAAGAGCAGATAATATACATGTATATACAACATGTGAGTATCTAAGCACATGCATAAAGAGCCATGATGTTTTTCGGTTTTGTTATTGCTCATCTATTATCTGTTATCATCTCGTAATGGCTTCGTACACAAGTTTTGTTTTTTTGTATTGGCTCTATGGTATTTTTATTCAATATTAAAATTTTTTCATCAATTTATACAGCCTTTTATAAAATTGAATATCGTTTCAAATAGTAAGATTTTGCGCTTGATGGCTTATTAGATTGTTTTCCTGTGTAAAATCCAAATGTACAAATAACAACTCCGTCAGAAAGACCAAACTCAAAAAGAAAAAAAGATTCACAACCTGCAAAACAAATAACTGTATAAAGAAGGTTTGACGGATTTCAGACTTTCACAAAGCTTTAGATTGTACCGCTAATGTTAAATTGCGTTATACTCGTTTCAATTTATATAGTGTTTGTCTAAAATTTAGGTTTTGGAAAATCCAAAGGTAATTATGACTGAAATAGCAGTGATTTTTTTCAACTGATACGTCTGCTTGTTATGCTGATAATTTATACGCCTGTGAGTTGGTATCAATAAGGAAGGTTGCATTCTATGTCAAAAGGTTCCATATTATCAGATTGTCACGGGACACGAAGGTCTTATAACAGAATTATAAGGTCATATTTGACAAGGTGATTTATCTCTGCTCTGTGCCAGATACTTAACTAAAGTAATACATAGGGTAGCTAATTATACATATTGTTCTTTACCTCAGAAATATAAAACTTTAATCGTCAAAATCAGTTGTATTCCAGCAGGCGTCAACTTAATCTCTAACGAGTTATTAGTGCTAGTTAAGCGTTAACGAGTCAATCAATCTGATGACTTAATTAAAAAATACCTTTTCATGCCAGAATGCATTATGTGAGCACCTACTTATTGTTTCAGAACGCTTTGCATTCCCATTTACGTTTGCAAAAAAAGGTTGACATATGTCAACTACGCTTGGCTTGATACACAGACCAATGTAGTTCTAATCACATCGCTGTACTAATTACCTGTGTATGTTGTACACGGATGGAACAAAATGGCAGCTAAAGTGTTCATATTTGGACCTACTTCGACATCTTGCTTGTCACAAGGTTCATGTTTTAACAATGGACTATGAAGGCCTAAACAAATAAGGAATGTACAAAACAGCAACTGAACCGTTCATATTTGAACGGTTTTTACTGAAATTACCCGAAAGGTTCATTTTCATGATCATAGTTTTGCAACCAAATGCAAGGATAACAGCACTGATTTAATTCACTTTAATTACTGACGCTTCAGTTATATGGTTCCTTTTTATAATTTAAGTATTAACAATCGGCTATTTAAAAAACCATGAAAGACACATATAGAACGATGTGACCACTGACAAGTTCTTTTTCAAATATTTAAGCGAGTGACGTTTTTAAGTCATTTGCTCATCGTTTGAGCAAACAGCAAGTATATAAATGCTGAAGGTGAAAGATGGGAAAAGTTGCAGCTAGAACAGTTCTTTCTGAACCCTTTTGAAGTATGAATAACCCATTTCTGAGCTGTATATGTAATATGTAAGAATGGAACCAATGGAGATTATTGTAAATTTTCCAAAGTTGCAATCCACAAAATTTTCAACCTTGTGGTATATTTTGATGTTTTGATATTTCGTTTACACTGTTTATGTATTGACAATATAATTTTAAAGTAAGATAATAGCAATAAAACGACTTCTCAACTGAAATATTCACATTTTTATCATTTTAGACACTCAAATCAATCATAATAAATAATTCCTGATATTTTTATCTTTTATTGAAAGTAGACTTTCTGCAGAAACTGCAAAAAAGACTAGAAAAGCATCACACCTGAATAGTTAAAAGCCGTGTTGTACACTACACAAACGTTAGTCTAAGTGTTTTGTAAAAAACAAAATATCCCTTACCTGTTGTCAATGCGTTTATAAATGTATACATTTATGATATTTCTTAATAACAAAAACTAAATCCTACCATCCTTCATTTATTGCCTTTCTGTGGAACTTTTTTGGAAAACATTTCATGGAGAAAGCATATGTTGTTATAGTGACCAATATGTCAATGACATTGTTCTTAATAATTAGATTATGTTTATGTTAATTTGATTGCAAATAAAAAATGCATGATTATTTTTTGTCTTATGACTATAACTAGAAACAATCTTTCCTTTATGGTAAAGGGGTAATATCTCTAATATGTCGATATACGTGTCAATGCAACGATTTTTTCAGCAACATCAGTATGGTCAAATATTAATATCGTAATTATATGGGAATGTGACAGCATTGGGAAATCTCTTAATTAAATAATGGTAAATTGGTAAGGGTAAAAGTTAAATTCTGCATATAAGAATAATTCTAGCTTAAATAATACAGTAATTGGCATTATCATGACGAAATCAATAGTTAAATAAGTATTTAAAGACTTTTGTGTTTCATATTATCAAACAGAATTTCTAATGGAAAAAAAGACTCGAATTGAATGCATTATCGTTATAATCTTCAATGTCATCAGAAAAAATCGTACAAATGTATTTAACATTGTCATTTAAGTAATCTAGAGAACACACATGTAAATGATAGCATTATTGTAATAAAATAGATAACTTTTATATTGTAATCAAAGACAATCTTACAAATGTGATGCATACTGTTGTACCAGCGACCTACATAAATCACGAATTGAAAGGTTAATTCGCGTGCCGATTTATCAATTTTCTAAAATCAATAAATATTCCTATTCAAACAGAGATACATAAAAATACCGATTACCATTATGCAAATGATGTAAATTTACATTAAAATTTCTTTTATTAGGACCAACATTTATAATTGATATAACTGTAACAAAAAGACCAAATGAATATCTCCCAATCAAAAGATTTTTGTTTTTAAATATAGATTAATGATTATCAATTTTATATGCCACTTCTGTAATTAACATTGGGATCATATGCAAAATCTCAACAGAAGTTCTCATTTACATTTTTAGACAATGTTTACTTCAGTTTAAAAGCATTGAACATCTGTTTAAAAAAAAGGTTTCTTTCAAATATCAAAGCATTTTGAGAAGGCAACACCAGGAACACCGAGGAGTTCAACAATCAACGCCGATGATTTGTCTGCAAAAAAGACGCAGTTATTTCCCCTTTTAATGTTACATATACATAATATGTATTCTTTTGGGAACGATGACACACCGTAAACTGTGCATACATTGACTTCTATACAGCTTCAAGTGAAGCTAGAGTGTCTCGGCTTGAATGATACCATTCATAAAAACATACTTGGTCTTTACGCCACAAAGACAATTGATGAGTTCGGGATATCCCCGATTGCTACAGGTATATCGAAAAAAAGATTGAGATATGTCAGATCTGTGGTATGGAGCGTGAGCTCTTGTCTCGAACAAATGTACAAATGTTATGTTTCTAAGAACTGAGAATATCAATTGACAAGATTGGAGAGTATGTTTATGAAAGACCACATGGCATAATTTGTATTCTGTATTCTAAAATTGCCTACAAACTACAGTCTAAGTACATATGTAGTTTTGTAAACAGCGTTTCAAATGAACCCTTTATTTTTTTTGAGCTAGTTATACATGGACTATTAATATACCAATCAAGTAGATGGTATTTTTTCTGTCGGAAAGCGACATTAACTATTGCAATAAGTACAAATACACACAGTGATATAATTCCACTAACAAGAATATCCAAGTACACACATTAAAAATATACAAACGAGAAAGTAATACTTTTGTATATTTTCTGGGCGATAAGCAGGACAGCAATCCTACCAAGATCAACTTTTTTGAAAATACCACACAAAATGCCACACGGCGGTCTTCTTTAGTCAACTGCGATTTAAGTAGGAGATTTTCGGTTCCAAGAAAGATAATTCATATAATGGATTTCAATGATTTGGCAACAATTACATGGTATATTACATAAAAAAAACAAATGTACTCACAAGAACAAACTCAAAACACAGACACGTAAAAAACAAAGCCGCGACCAAGTGTTCCGGAAGGTTAAGCTCCCTCAGCTCTAGTAACACCTGCCGCGATGTCTTCTGTCCTTCTGTTCATTCCAAGAAATGTATATCGGCCATGCATGATCTCTATCTGTCACCAAACACTGCCCGTCAAAGCTGCATTTCAAGACTTGAGGACGAATGTAGTTGGGTACAGAGTAAATCTAAACCTGTCCGGTCGGAAACCCGAGGCATGGTAAATGACTTCAAAACTACTTGTTAGAGTGTTGTAACGGAGTTGTTGTATTTAAATATAGTCATATTTCAGAGCAACGAAAAAAAACATGACTTCCATAGTGTAGGTCCATCTTTTATATTCTAGTTACGATAAGTTTTGTTCCTTATCATGGTATCATATTCATCAAAAACAAAAATATATATAATATCATTTAGTCATGCTCTTGATATATTGGCATCTTATGCCATAAGGTTAGGACAAAGATATACAAAAGACGTTTCAAAGAATGAATAAGATACAGATGTAACTCAATACTTTTACTAAATAATGGCATCGTACATGTTTTCCTCTCTGTGTCATGTGATACACTAACATACAATCAACAAACTTATAAAGTTATTAGTCATGTATGTACGGGCACCACGCGTAATTACGGGATAATAGGTTAATACGATAGGATTAGTTACATCATTATAACTGTAGTCTGCGTGATCACAGACAGCCGAAATTAACACGATCAAATTATTTACAATGTAGGTCACGGTAAATATACCCTACACATGTAGTACCTAGATAATTATATTATTAGCTAGTTAGCATTGCCCAAAACCCTAACCCTAAGAACAAAAGTTGAACAATACCTTTTTAACCTTTCAAAGCCATGTCAATGACGTTTATATTTGGTATAATAAATTTTGACAAGGCTAAATGCGCGTGATGAAGCTATGCGAGCTGGCTCTGGGAAAAAAGAGAACAAACCTGATAACACCCGGTAGACCTCTCCTATCGTTCCATATTACGAGTAGGGGGCATAAAAATGCTTTCTTTGTTATGAAAAGTTATGACTCTTTTCTGACAATAGTTACCTACAAAGGCGCGGTTCGTAAATCACAACGGCATTGCCTTCAATTATATGATCATAGAAAACCCGCTGACCCATATCCTTAGTATCATTACTGTATATAGTCGGGAGGCTATACACTCCACATGTTGATATACAACTCTCAATAAGCACACTGTATAGTTTTGCAGACGTGTATTCTCATACTTCGAGTTACTTTTAAAGATAAAATGTATTCAAACAAATAAACAAATCATAGGAACGCATTAATACATGCATAGTCAGAATCCAAATGTTGGTATATCTTTGTTATAATTCCATTCTGTAATCTGAACTTGTCTGGTCCAGAAAAATACATTTATGTGTAGTAAGTTGTTTGCTTTGTAGGAAGATTACAATAAGGATTATAGTCAGGTCTCGTCACATCGGATACCCTCCTTCCGAACTTAGAAGGTTTGATTACCAGAAAGCCTTGTTTCCAGCTAAAATAGTTTTGTTACGTAGAAACCTCGTTCCCAGTAAAAGTGATCGGATTAGTAGGATGGTTCTTTCTAAGCTAAATTGTCTGTATGTGTACATGTATTTAGCCTCTTTTCTAGATTAGCAGAAGGATTACTAGTTATGAAAAGTCTATGGTTATATCTACAAAGCATTTCCTGGAAAAAAAGTCGATCAATTTGAGTAATCACAGACATATCAACATAAAGATAGCATAAAGATGAATTTGCCAACAAATTACAATACAATACAAGGGATATAGATTTTTTAATTTTTTTATCAAACAAAGTAAAAAACAAACCCGTAATAACATGAACGTTAATACGTCGATATATTAATAAACTTTAGTAACATTTCTGATAAGCGTTGAACATGTTAATCATATAACATATGATACATGCACTAGATTAAGTGTGTCTTATTTAAATATGCAAAAGTTGAACAATGTTGGAACACAAAGCAATGGTTATACCAGATATAATGCATATGTATTGGGATACCTGAATCAACAAACCACAAACGTAGCATTATCAGGAAAATAGCTTCATACAAAGTTAGATATGTGTAAACATAGGCAAATGTGTAATGCATGATACAATTTTGACACATGTATGAATAATTATATAAAAAATGGAAACGTGAATCAGAAACATTTTAATATGCGAAGGCTGCAAAAACGCTGCATTTTGAAAACGCCAATTGTACGTTAACAATAACTGTAAGCATAGACGTTAATACCTGTACCAGGTTCCCTGTGTTTTATTACATTTCGCAATCAATAGCATTGCCTTAACATCGACATAAGAATAGGAAGCTGCATACTTCAACATGCATGTGTTTGAATAACTACTCTTCACCAAATATCATAACTCAAGCTCGGAATTCTGTGCCAAGATGTCATTAATCCATTCGTTCTAGTATACCTACATAGATGTGGATAGTAAATCATCGGGTATATGGCTTCAATTATATGATCACAGGAAGGGCTATGACCCATGTCTATAACGTGATTAGGTAAATGTCTTTAAATGTTCGTATATCAGCCTATGTACAGTCGTAAATACAACAAATATATGAGATCGTAAAAGTAGAAAATAGAAATTTTAACCCTCCACGCTTATATCAAGGGCTTAGAACGAATCTACATCCAGCGCCATCAGCTTGAAACAAAAAGGAACTTGTTCACAATTAGAAGTTTTCGGCAACTGTTTTCTATGTTTATATTAGAAAATATTTATATTTTTTCAATGTACATTTTTTTAACATAAACATTTATATTCGGTCAAAATAGAAATAGAATGTATGTACATTGTTTCATTTTAATTTTTCTGTAAAGCTGTTTGTGTTTCAGTAAATATTCCTAGAATATCGTCATATGAACACTTAATTATTCAAACTATTTGAAAACAAGTTTATGGCTAATAAATCTTATCACGGGTGGTATAAAGTTAGGGAAAACAAATCCGGTTACCTATAAAACGTGCATGTATTTACATACGGAAATCTTAAGTCAGTTTTTCATTCTACCTAAATATATGTCAATGATCTTCGTTATACTTCATGGATGCTTGCGTTAGTTTTTTTTAAATGAGCATGTGCTTTTTAGAAAAATAACTTTGAAATGTAGCGTTTGTCTGTAAAATGCAGTAATGCATTAAAAGTATGAAATTTCCAATGCAAATAGGATACATCATGATATCTTTTAAATATAACTTATTATCAAAAAATGTTTTCGTCTCAGCTTATCCAACTACATTCCCCGAGTTATACAATAAACACAGAAGTTGAATTATCTCGAGCGATTATATTTCACATTTATTCAAACAAAAAAACTAATTATTAAAGCAATTTATACACGATTTTTATTTTGAATATCTAATTTGCCTTGCTGTTTATCAATGCTGTGCGAGACAATAAATGAACAAATTGTCATTCTCCCTATTACATATAAAAGTAACATTCCCCCTATTACATATAAAAGTAGCACACACCCCTATTACATATATAAGTAGCATTCCTCCCTATTAAATATATCAGTAGCATTCCCACTATTAAATATAAAAGTAGCATTCCCCCAAAT
>JAUMHH010014897.1:0-10944 GCA_032359455.1 Chlamys rubida
ACGCTCGCGCGACCTACCATCGGTCCTTTATGTAAACATTATTTAACTGACTGTATGTTTACATCACCCTAGCATAACGCTCGCGCGACCTACCATCGGTCCTTTATGTAAACATTATTTAACTGACTGTATGTTTACATCACCCTAGTATAATGCTCGCGCGACCTACCATCGGTCCTTTATGTAAACATTATTTAACTGACTGTATGTTTACATCACCCTAGTATAACGCTCGCGCGACCTACCATCGGTCCTTTATGTAAACATTATTTAACTGACTGTATGTTTACATCACCCTAGCATAATGCTCGCACGACCTACCATCGGTCCTTTATGTAAACATTATTTAACTGACTGTATGTTTACATCACCCTAGCATAATGCTCGTGCGACCTACCATCGGTCCTTTATGTGTGTTACTGGTATCCACCATTCATTGACATTTTCATGTTTTTAGCTTCATATAAACTTCACAGGACCGTGCTTAGATGATAGGGGTTTAAACAATTTTAAACCAATTTAAGGCAGGTTCCTACCACTTTTCTTCTGTGTAAAGGTGTACTAAATGTATTGTCCTGTTTAAGTGTCAATTTCTCTCTATTCATACATATACAATTATAGGTTACATGTGCTTTTAGGGAGTAAGAAGATTTTACAATTATTTTCCGTAATCTTGCAGAAAAATATGCTAGAAAATAACCAAAGGTCAATATAGCGGTGCAGCACGGTTGATAAGCCACCCGCTGTTTATGTGATTGAAGTGTGTGGATCAATTCCCCATAGTGGACATGTCCTTGTGAGAGAGAAATATTATAATAAGTCTTTATTTGATATATATAACTCCTTCCTGTAGAAAATGGAAAGCAAATCCAGGTAAAAATTTCAAAAAATTTCATATGAAGAAATTTAAGGCCTAGAATGGTGATATTTTGTTAGCTATCTCTGGGATGGAACTACGTGTGTGAAAGAAAATGACCTTGATCAACATTGAAGGTCACCGGGGTCAAATATGCCAAAAACTTCAAACAACTTCTTCTGAAGAGTCGAAAGGCATGATATTTGGCCAGTAGCATACTGGGATAAATCACAACCAAATTGTTCAATTTCATGACTTAGTTAGACTTTCAAGATCACAAAGGTCAAATGTGTAAAAATCTTTTAAAAGTTCTTTTGAATGACAAGGTGCTAATATTTAGCTTGTAGCTTAATTTAGTCCATTTAAACACATTTGACCTTGGTTCACTTTTAGGTTACAAGTGTGAGATTATAATTAATACTAGGTGAGTGATGCATTCCTTTTTGGCCTCTTGATTTCTGTATAAACAGTTTTTAGGGTTGGTCAGGAGAGTGATTAGTTAGTCTAGCAGGGCTTACAGTTATATTTTTATCATTGACATGTATAATTTAATCCTTATCATCATTTTATTTCTGATATCACAAATGTTCGCGATATCTGAATTCTTTTCCAAAAGTGTTTGTCCCAAAGTTTGGCAGATTGTCCTAAACTAAATTAATGTCTGTTAACACAATTGAGTTGAGTGATTGATAAATAGTAGAGTTGATAATTTTCATAGATTATCATACAAATATAAAAGGTTGGTGACCATAAAGCCCCATGGGCCTCTTGTTTTGTAAGTTAATCCTTTGTATCGCCATCTGACAACATGTCCCCAGTGTTTCCCATTCAATACAACAATTTTTGCTAAAATCATTAATTTCTGCTCAGGTCTTTTTCCCTTCATCATTTTAACATGAATTCATTTTTTCAGTTTTGATAATAAGATCATATCAGAGTTCTGTGATGAAATTGTAATTGCGTGGTAATGGTTTTTTAACCCTTTTATTAAACCGTTGTTTCCTATTTCGCTTTGAGGTCATTATGCACCATAGGGACTTCTATAGTGATATTGTTCACAGAAACAAAAGGTCTAATTACAATCTTATTGACAGGTGGTCTTTGTTGATGTATAGAAATGTTCTACCATCGTCCGATTGATCAACGATACGTAACTAAGATTACTACAGTGTTAACATCACTAGAACTTTTTTTTAGCAATAAAAAAATGTCCAATTTATTATAAATCCACAATTCATATAAAAATCATCCACAGACTGTTAAAAAAGGATTCATAACAAAGATTGCTCCAGCACCAGAAGCTATAATGGCAGCAAAAACTGTATACATCCCCAATTAAGTTAAAAAGCATTCACAAAATGTTTTCTGTGATATTGTACGTTTATTTATGTATGAAGGCAAAGCCTGAATGAAACATGATTAATCAAGGAGAAACAAAGAATCGTGATTCCCTTAAGTAAGGGCAATAAATATTTTATGCCGAAAAAAATCTATCAATCAAAAACAATAACACAATAGTCGAGACGATCAGGTTGTCATGCCATTAATTGTCGTCATCTACTTCCGTCGTTCAGAACTAGGTTATGGTAGCTCTTGTGAATTTTTATAGAGAGGGTCCGAATAAGGGAAATATGATCGAGGAACTTGAGCATGTGAGGGCGACATGATGTTTTTTTTACCCGTCATCCAATCAGACACGCTGTAATAAAGATGTATAATAATAACATACAATGTATACCCTTTCTGTGTTTTCTACAAAGTGAATTCGGATGGTTGACACCTAACAAATTGCGAAGTGCAGGTCCGGTTTAGGGTGACAGATATTAGCCTACGATCATCATGTCCTGTCAACTTACTGGGTAATAAAAATGAGTTCACGGAATGTTGATGTGTTTACTCTCTCCCATATGTCCCTATGTGTTTTACCTTTTGTATGAAGGTCTATAAAATAGCCCTGTACCCATCCCAGGACCCTGTCACTGGACATTGTCCCTGTCTTGTAAATAGGTTAGATTACCTTGACCCTTACTTGATCATGACCCTTACTTGACCTTTACTTGACCTCTACTTTGATAGATTTGTTTTCAATGTTTGTGTCATGTCAGCATCAATAAAATTGTACATAACAAACAAAAATGTATCTTCAAAGCAAACAAAATTCTCGTATTCGTTTGTAGATAACAGTTCTTTTTTTACAACAAAAAGTTTTCTTGACTTAGGAATGGTTTAGTTATTATGTGTCATGTTTTGTTTTCCTGGTTGATTCACCTTAAAGTTCACCTTGACCATTGTTTTTATCAAAAAAAGTATGTAAATTTTGTCACCAGTCTACATGAGGGCTGAAATAACACGAAACACTTCACAACAGATCCTGTTGGTGTGTAGGGATTTCTGTGTTATTTGACATTCAGGTAATACATTTTGATTGATTAAATGATTTGTTGGTCAAAGTGTGTCACAGATATAACCAATTTTGACTTCAGTAAAAGAATTTTTAAGTATTGTTATATCCAGGTGGTTTCCAATGGCTGCCAGTGACCTTTTATTTTGCATAGGACAAGAAACTTCTTTTCTTTTGACAAACAACAGTTGTCTGTAGCTTCCCATCAGTCAACATCACAGTAATTACGAACGATTAGGCGAACATTTTTGTTGATGCTTTAAGAAGTACTGCTGGTAACAAAATGAAAAATAATGTAAGCCACTTTGTCAGCCGTTTTTATTCTGTGTGTGACTATGAAGTCTGTATTTGACACGATTAGAACAGATGAAATCGTAGAAATGATGAGAAGAGTGTTGAGATGCTCCTGGGAGACTGATGGGGACGGCCTGTAATGGGTCGTTACTCCATTGTCACAGTGTGTGGTTTCTTTCGATTAATAGATTAAGTAATGGGGTGGTAATGGGATGACATTTCGCGGTTTTAAACATGATTATTGTTAAACTCATTCATAAACAAACACGTCGGATACCTTTTCATGACAATTATTTTTATAAATGCACAAAGCACATCAATAGATTTCGGTGTATGTAAGGTTTCAAAGTGAGTCATGTGAACAGTGACTGGTCTGTATGTTCATCTTCTTTCTGTGTCTCTGATGACGAAGCTGTGCAAATCAGGTATGGTAAAACTTGTGGTATATATTTATTATTTTCATAAACAATTGATCTGATACCAAGATGGCCGTATGTGGCATACACATTGTGCCGAGTCGAACACAGTAACAAAATAGGAAAACCTTCCTGATGTAGCAGGAACAAATACATTACAAGAAAACATGATAATAACTAAACATGATATTAAGTGATGTGATATGTAATATTGCATCTCAAAGAGCTTTTGAGAAATTACGAAGTCTTGACTTGACAAAAAGTGAGGATAAGTCTGGACTCTATTTATCATCGTACAACTTGAAAAGTCTGGAGTTATCTTGACTGAAATACAGGACTTTAAACCTTTGACAAATAAAAGTAAAGTCCTCACTATTCTATTAGTCTTGAAATACATCTTCAAATACTTACCATTGCATGAAAATATTAAATATGCATCAGTATATGACTTAAACTATAAAGAAATATGCCTATTACAGAATGACACCATTTGGGAAAATTTGGCCCCTTGAAAATGTAACCCTATTTTCGCCCTTCCTATTTGATACAAAATGTAACCCTATTTTCGCCCTTCCTATTTGATACAAAATGTAACCCTATTTTCGCCCTTTATATTTGATACCTATGTTCATTGTGTTGTTCAGTAATATTTGATACCTATGTTCATTGTGTTGTTCAGTAATATTTGCTGTGATGATAATTAACCCTCATTAGGGAGAGCAAAAAACGCTAATGTTAAACTGCAGTGCATGAACATTTCCTGGTATACAGTAATTTTTTATAGGAATTATCTGTTACCTTGACCTTTCATGTGATGCTCTTTAGTAACCTCTTATATTTATTATGTTCCTTAGGAATGTCCGTTGTCACAGTAATTTATGTTTCCTTAGGAATGTCCGTTGTCACAGTAATTTATGTTCCTTAGGAATGTCCGTTGTCACAGTAATTTATGTTCCTTAGGAACGTCTGTTGTCACAGTAATATGTTCCTTAGGAATGTCCGTTGTCACAGTAATTTAAGTTTCCTTATATTCCCAAGCAACCATATTTCTCAAAATTTATGTCATATTCATTAACAACCTCATTTGCTCCAATTTCCATTATGTTGCTTAGCAACTGCTTTTGTCCTGAATATGTTCTTTTCCTTAGCAACCTCATTTGTCATACGTACAGGTTATTAACGTGGGCTTAAATTTTCATAATTTTGACCCATATTGAGTAACAACAAGTAAGTGTATTCTGTTCCACAAATCATCAACCAAACTATTACATGTGTGATATAATCTATTATCAAACTCTTGATTTAACAGAATCATCACAACCACCTACTTGCTATTTCACCCCCACATCAAGGTTATGAAGTTGATTATCGAGGCTCATTTTTATGCTTGTCTGCAGGTCTTATTGTTTTTTCCACAAAAATATCCTCCCCACGGAAATATCCCACGGAAATATATCCTCCCCACGGAAATACGGAAATATCCTCCCCACAGAAATATCCTCCCCACGGAAATACGGAAATATCCTCCCCACGGAAATATCATCCCCACCCCACGGAAATATCCTCCCCACGGAAATACGGAAATATCATCCCCACGGAAATATCCTCCTCACGGAAATATCACCCCCACCCCACGGAAATATCATCCCCACGGAAATATCATCCCCATGGAAATATCCTCCCCACAGAAATATCCTCCCCACGGAAATATCCTCCCCACAGAAATATCCTCCCCACGGAAATATCATCCCCACGGAAATATCATCCCCACGGAAATATCATCCCCATGGAAATATCATCCCCACGGAAATATCATCCCCACAGAAATATCCTCCCCACCCCATGGAAATATCCTCCCCACGGAAATATCATCCCCACGGAAATATCCTCCCCACAGAAATATCCTCCCCACGGAAATATCATCCCCACCCCATGGAAATATCCTCCCCACGGAAATATCATCCCCACGGAAATATCCTCCCCACGGAAATATCATCCCCACGGAAATATCCTCCCCACGGAAATACGGAAATATCCTCCCCACGGAAATATCCTCCTCATGGAAATATCACCCCCACCCCACGGAAATATCACCCCCACGGAAATATCCTGCTATAAGGTGCTTTATACAATGTTCCTTCACAATCATTATCATGTTCCCTTGCACCTCATTTGTTCTTATTTAATTTATGTTCCTAAGCAACCACATTATCCTTAATATGTCATGTTCTTTAACACCCGTTTCTGTCCTGATATTCTGTTAGTATTGTGACGCTGTTTAATTACGTCGCTGCAATGTTACATTTCTGCCAACAATTAAAGGACGTGCTTGCTTTGTTCCCTCGCAACTTCTTCACACTTGTCTCATTAATTGTTGTCGATCGACAGCGTCACTTTCATCTTGTTGGTGTCATTGTCGGTGTAACTTGAAACCTTTTCTACTGTATTATCAGAAATCATATTGAAAATTCAGAGACACATTTGTCCCCCAGCTAGAGAACTCCTCCATTCTGTCCCCCAGATTGTGTGGTACATCAATCAAGCTCCAAGTTGTCTGCCCTTGTTTTACATTAATAGTCCTACAACGTCTTGATTGAGGTCAGCAGGATTGATCGTGTAGTTCTGATTGGTCATGATAGATTACACTGAAGCGTCCCCATGGAGTAACCACGGTGATGTTTGTAATACAAGGTCAACACTAGCATGAACCAATGCTATTAGGATTACGATCGATGCATGTTTCATATCATTAGAATTAAGTCATTATAGAGTTCGGAAATCTTTCAATAGGGATATCTCGTATTATTGCAAAATTTCTAAAATGATGTAGTCACAGAAGAATATGATACATTTGTGTTTCATTCATGACCAGATCTCATCATTAAGGACCCCTGCACCACTGATTAAACTATAACTTTGCGTTGGAAACTGTTTCTCTGGTATGGCTGTAGCTTTGGACACTGTGTCTCTGGTATGGCTGTAGCGTTGGACACTGTGTCTCTGGTATGGCTGTAGCTTTGGACACTGTGTCTCTGGTATGGCTGGCTGTAGCTTTGATCAATTATTTCTGAGGAGAAAACCACACTTTGTGGGACTTTTATTAAAACAGTAAGACAGATGAAATATCATCAAAATATAGTCAACAATAGTGTTCCGTGCATGTGATGTCTCCAGATTTACGCAGGAGTCTCCAGATATGGAACCAAAAAATGTCAATCTCCAGATCCTCCAGGTGACATAGCAGAATCTCCAGATATTGTCTGTGGTTGTCTGGCTGAGGTTTTCCCACTGGTTTTTTTCCCTAGCAGCACCCATATGAACGCTTTGCGAATTTGTTAATTAGCTGTGGTACTGCTGTGTTAATTTATTTGAGATGTGTAAGTGATAATTACTTACATATTTTTATTAATGTATTGAAAAATAAATTTGAGCATATAATGTTGAATTTATTTTCATGGATTGTGGTCGTTTTCCTTTAGAATATGGTAAAAAATTGATCATAATTGATAGAACGACGTAACGCCGCGCGCCGTGAAAAATCTCCAGATATCAAATCCAATCTCCTGCACAATCTCCAGATTTGCATGATGGTAACCATCACATGTATGGTGTTATGAGTAAAACTTCAGTGTGGATGGACTGGGGTTGGAACCCTGGATTAAAAATTGTTAAACTGCCACTCTAACTAACTTAACAACTTGGTAAAATGGACGTGTAATGGCTCAACTGTGTTACAGTTACCAACGTATATCCAAAACAAAATTAAGGGGAGGTTACTGTAAATACAAAAAGCTGTAGTGCAGTGGGACAGGGATCCTTAAGGGGAGGTTACTGTAAGTACAAAAAGCTGTAGTGCAGTGGGACAGGAATCCTTAAGTCTCATAACAATTTATTTTCAAATTTCATTATCCAGAAAGTGTGTTTATGTACTTGTGATTGAAAGTCATCAGCTTATCTCTGATTGGTTCATAAATGCAAATGGTTGATTCATTATTAAATCTGAAATTTATTTTTAATGGGTTGATCAACTGTGGTATTTACGATATCCGAAAAATGAACATATACCACTCAACTGATATGATTGATTTCAGTTTGTCTGCCACACTACTACTTATAGTTTTAAAATAATTTTCTATCAAACTTCACATTTTAAAACAAGTTTTATGAAGTTTTATGCATACAATAAGTGCATGGTATAGAATCTTCATATTTGGCCGGTGGCTTCCTGGGATAGAGCCAGAAAAAGTTTGAGAATGAAAATGACCTTGACCTACTTTCAAGGTCTCAGGGGTCAAATGTGTCAAACACTTCAAATGACCCCTTCTGAAGAACTAAAAGGTATAGAATCTTCATATTTGGCTGGTTGCTTCCTGTGATAGAGCCAGACAAAGTGTAAAAAAGAAAATGACCTTGACCTACTTACAAGGTACACAGGGGTCTAATATGTCAAACAATTAAACGACTTCTTCTGAATAATCTTAGAGCATAGTTTTATAATATTTAGCTGGTAGCTTCCTGGGATGGCGCCTGACAAAGTTTGAAAATGAAAATAACCTAGATCTCCTTATAAAGTCACGGTGGTCAAATATGTTGAACAACTTCTTAGGAAGAACCAAAAACCAAAGAATCATATAATATTTGGCTGGTAGTTTCAACAGATGGAACCGACAAAGTTTGCGAGTGAAATATTTGTAGTACTGTACAGGATAATTACATTTAATGAGAATATTTTGCTATGACTGCTTAAAAGCGATACAGGCCCTATGGGCCTCTTGTTTCTGTCAGGTGAGGATTCCATAAATTAAACAAAAAAAACTGCCAAGCAGACTGATGATAAAGGTGTACCATTTAAAGTTACCTTCATTTTCCAGTATTTAGGGTACCAAGGTAGTAGGAATACAAATGGCAATGAGCATATTTTAGGGTGTGGGTTGAAGGAACCAAACAATGGCTGTCGTTGAACAGTTTTCTCGCTGAAGCGTGAACAATGCCATATTTGAAAGGGGTATCAATCTGCCGAGCCTTTTTATCATTGCGTATACGCCGATTTATACGCAATCACAGTTTACTAAGCTGAAGAAGGAATAAGTATATTTATTGCCCCCACTGATCTAACCAATACCCATATTAACGCGTTCATCACAGTAGACCATAATGGACTCGTCTTTATCAATACATGGTAGAGTCTACTAAAGTTACATAGGGGTGAAAGGGTTAAAGACCCATATTTCAATTGTGCATTGGGCTGTTGAATTCAAGGTTGTGTGTTCGATCTTTTCTTCAGTGAGATGTAGTTGCTAGTTTACCTTTGTTGTTAAAATCTTACTGCCAGAAATGTTCAGCATCTTCTTTTCCCCTGTCAATTTTTCTATACATTTATGTACATATTTGTAAAGACTTTACTTCTAAATCTGGATAGAAACTCCACCAATTTGTATTCATCACCAAAACTGCTGCAAACAATAGTGTGGTAAAGCTCATTGTACATAGCATTCCAAAATAATGTGGAGAGGTTCGAGACTTACAACTACGGAAGGAAGGTACTGGTAGAATTGGACCACAAACCGCTAGAAATTATTTGTCGCAAGAACTTGTTGAGTGCACCCAAGCAACTACAACAGATGCTTTTAAGATTACAAAAATTTGACTTGGAGATACAGTACAAGTCAGGCCCAACAATGTATATGGCCGATGCTCTCAGTCGAGCCTTTCTCCAAAACAAGCCTCAGGAACGTTCAGAGACAGAACATGATGCAGAGTACATCACTGTTATCTTACCAATAACAGATGCCATATATGAAACACTACGTATGTAATTCAAAAAGGCTGGCCTGAGACAAAGGATACCATACCAAACTGTTTTCACATCTATTTCACATTTAGGGAGGAACTTACGGTTCAAAATGGCCTAATATTTATGGGAGAGAGAGTAGTGGTTCCAGAGAGTGAAAGGAATAATTTGATTGAGACAGCACACCCTCATTTAGGAAGTCAGGGATGTATCCGAAGGATGCGCGAATCTTTGTACTGGCCAGGCATGTATAAAGATGTAGAAGAATTCATTAGTAAATGTGAAACATGTAATTCCTATGGTAGAGACCAAGGGAGAGAACCCTTAAGCAGCCATGAGGTACCAGAGAAGCCATGGGCTAAAATAGGATGTGACTTGTTCGACCACAATCACAAAGCCTACTTGGTCACCGTGGATTATTATTCCAATTACTCACGAAATTGACAGATTGTATGACAAGACAGGAATGGAAGTAATTGGAAAGTTGAAAGCCACTTCGCGAGACATGGCTATACCAGACATTGTCGTTTCGGACAACGGACAACCCTTTAGACCCTATACGATAATGTGTCGTATGTGATTCGTTTCAGGTACAATGCGTACCGTGGTTCACTTACGTACTATGGTATTAAAATATGGCGGTTCATCAACATGTATTGTTATAGTCGTCTGTACAAGAATCCTACAAATAGATAACAAATAAAACAACGCCGAAGTGATATGATTTTTAATGGAATTTTTGCAAAATTATTTAACACAATAAGAAAACTTCGGACATTCATATTAAAAAGATCGTTTCACAGTGATATTTAGAGATTATTATATGACCATTTTGATATCACACCCCATATCAGCCGAAGAGTCCTAATATCAGCCAGAGGGCCGAAGGCCTGAGGGCTGATATCAGGACTCGAGGGCTGATTGGGGATGTGATATCAAAATGGTCATATCATAAACTTTTTATCATATGTGTTTTTCCTTTAAAATAAAAGTAGACAGCAATAAGCGGAATCGGCAAAATCCGGAAAATTAGGAGGGGGTGTGATATCACTTTTCTAGGGTGTGTGATATCACTTTCAAGGGGGTGTGATATCACTCTAAGTGGGTGAGATATCACCCGGGCTGATATCAACTTGTGGAAATTTTAGACTTATTACACATACAAAAAGGGTGTTATTATTAGTAA